>JAUZNJ010031568.1:0-14156 GCA_034780135.1 Jordanella pulchra | reverse complement strand
CTAAATATTACCTAATCTAAATAAATATCTTGTATGTGAAATCTGGGATTTTAATCTTTAGGAGCTATGCTAATTAGCCCACCCCCAGCAAATACTGTAGGAAGCTAATGAGGAGGGAAGGTGGACTAGTTACTGCAAGATGTCTACTCTTCTTACTGGTGTTATATGTGTTAGGGGTGTGGCCACAAGTTGAAAGTGACCCATATTAAAAAGCATCTGCAGGATGTTAAAAGACCTGAGTCTGAAATGGAGGGATCAACGAATATACTTCATCTTCTATTAAAAAAATAAAAAAATTGTTTCCACCACACTTCTTTTTGTTATTTATTTATTGTTTTACTGGGTATTTTATGTGGACCTGAATTTAATATATTCCTATAAAATATATAATCTTTAAAAAAAACATGAAACAACCGTAACAATTTTTTATATTTAAAAGACATCACAACAAAGAGCAGCTGAAAAGGACACAGCCCCCCCCCCCCCTTAATTTTCAGAGTCCAAACGTACCCCTTCCAAATATGGTAAGGGTCTGGCAGGTGGTCAGTCTGAGCCGTTCAGCAAGCTGCAACAAGGTGAACTTGATCACATCTGTCAAAGTTCAGCCATTCCCATTCATTGCCCTTTTTGGTGTTCTACCTTAAGGGTCTTTCACTTCCTAAGTGTTTGTTATTTTCATCGCTTTTCTGACACTCTTCACAAGGCGTATTATTCTTGTGATGAGGAAAAGCCCCCCCATCCGTCTCAGACAGCTCAAGGAAGCAGATTGGAGAAAATTCTGTCCTTTTTGCTCAACTATGAAGATATATATATATTTTTAATATAAAAACTATATTTAATTTTTTTGACGTATTAAATCTGGATTTCTATTTGTTTGCTTTAGTCAGTTTGTTTGCTTGTTATTTGTTTATCTGTTTTCTTGTTTTGCTAATTTGTTTGTTTATTTTGAGGTTTCATTTTTAAATGCTTCTTTGCTTAACTCTTGATTGTTTTGTGTTATTTTGTCTTTTTAATGTTGAAACCTTGAAATAAAGAAATCATAATGAAAAAAGAAGAGCCAAGAAATAGAAAGACTTAATTTCCAATCCTTTGAAAAAACTTAAAACTTAGCAAAACAATTTCTCTGAAACCACTGATTTTACTGAAACATCGGTCACAGACGCACACATTTACTGCATCTGTCATGCAGATATCTTACTTGTTATAGAGGACTATATCTGGCAGCCAGATGTGCTGTGACGGGAGTCGTATTTTCTTTATTCCCTCATACTCGTTGGGATCCCACATTAATCGATAATCGTTCCAACCCTGATGCAAGATAAGAGTTATGCAATACCTGGTAAAGTAATCAATTCAAAAACAAGCAAAGACTTGTTTAAAAGACATCCATTATTTATCCCTCACAAAGAACTTTGAAATGATTCAATTGGTCCAAAGCAACATAAATGAATTCTGAGGTCGTATGTAAACGGGCTGGTTCATCCATGAAAGTATTGGTTGAGTCAGCTGTCACCGTGTATTTATAAAAGGAGTACGGCAGAATTTTTGACTAACGTGCTTTGAGCTGACCTCACAAGTGAACCGGCTTTATGTCTGTGCACAATTTTCCACAAACCACTGCACTGCGACAAACCTAAATGCATCTATGTGCATATGACAACTACCATGAAACAAGATGTGCTGCATTTTCACACAAACTTTGAAAGTGACAAACAATGGAGTTGAACTGAACAAACCTGGGTTAACCAGCAGTTAGTGGTCATGATTTGCTCCCTCTCATTCTGAAACACAAACAAACATGGCAGCACGATTCAGACAAAGATCAAAATCCTTTTAAATAGACATTCATAAGATGTAATGGTGTTATATTAGACTGTCTTTTCAATGGTGGGTCCTGTGTTTAATTACCACGTTGATCAGCTGGGCCAGAGACACCTGTATGTTAATGGTGACCTGCTGGCTGTTGTTGACAGCTGGCCTGATCAGCTTGTTATACCGCTCTGGTGACAACAGCTGACTCACCAGCCTCTCCTCTACATCTGCACACAGGGCAGCTGGGTGCATAAACAGATAAACATACAAAGAAAAAAAAATGTTGGAGACAAACTGTACATTATGGACTGAAGGTCATTGTCATTTAAAAACATATGCATATACCATTAATGCAAAAACTAAAGGCAGTTTCTCAAGCTTTCATTGCAATATGAGTTGCTTTGCCTGTTATACGTTAGGCTTTTTTCGATTAAATCACATATTATAGTCAAATAAAGTCACAATCACTACAGCTCAGCGTTTTCGAACTCTGTCAGTGCTAAAACAGCCCTTAGTGGCAGTGTGAGGATGTGAAGCAGCATCCCCCTTAATACAGCATAACACTTGTCATTATGAACCAATTCTAGGTTAGAAAATATAAAGATTATATTTTGCAATCAGTAGCAATCTCATATCTTCTCTCCTAAAGACCAAACCTTGTCTACCAAGATGTTATTGCTTGACTGCCCAAAATTAGGTTATTCGGAACCCCTTTTTCATTGCCTGGGGCTTTTGAAAGCATCTCCATACATATTTACCCAGGTAAATTCCCTTTCCCAGATCTTTGCTTTCCTGGGGTTTTGGTCCCAGCACTTTATGGACTTTAAAGGGGTGGTATGGGTAGAGCTAAGTATGCAAGTTAAGTAAGTTAAGTATGCAAAAGGGTGTTTTTTCATACCTTATGCTTGCCACGAAATACATTTTTAAATAAGAAAGTACACATTAAACTCACTTTAGGCATGTCTGTTGGAGTCACAACCATAAGCATTCATGCTGCATGTCTACAATGCAAGCAAAGGAACGGGATGTTTCAGGAGGTAGTGGCCAACACCTATAAACTCACACAAGTAATTTCCCTTACTTTATTATTCCATTTATTTTCTTGCAAGCGACCAGTGCCACTGAAATCTCACGGTTTGCTATAAACAAAAGTAAAGGAAAATACAACATAATTGTGCTTCATGCATTACTTTACATTAGTCTGAGGAAAAAACACATCTGCGATTCAATATTTCTGTCTGGCGGTTCTAGTTAACAAGTTTGGAGATATCTGTGAAGGTTCTCAGCCATCCAGGTCAGGGTCAAGCTTGGGAAGTTCAGTTTAGCCAACTGGATGTGAAGTTTTCTAGAAGACATTTCACCTCTCATCCAAAAGGCAAGTTTGGAGTTAGAGCAAACATTTCAGTCAGCAATGGCAGCACCAGAGGTTTGGACATCCTACTTCAAATATCACTAATTATACTCAAATAATATAGATTAAAAAGAATTATTACAACTAAACTTCAAATAAATGATGTCCAAAGAGCATAAAGCTATTTTAAATCAGCATTTCACCTGAATCGTAAATCTTAAAAGGGTTTAAGCAAAAACGACAGCACCTGATTTTAATCTCTTTAATTGACCAAACTCATCAACATAGTTTCATAAATGTTCTCTAATTTTAACTTTTGTGATTTTAACTTGTTTTAAAGGTTAAGCTCCAGGATGCATTTTTCAAATTCAGTTCAAATGCTGCCTCCATAGCATTTAACTGTCTCTACCTTTAAAGAATTATAGCAACAAAAAATACTGTAAAACATTTTATGGTAAACAAAATCATGGTAACCATCTACCAACATTTACCTGCTCTGTTCTTTAAAGCTATTTGAGGACTGCACAAGATTTGAGACTAGAGCAGTGATTAATCTCCCAGCTGGGCAATGACCATAAACAGCAACTAGTGCTATAGTGGAAGGTTTCAGATGTGAATACATTAGAATGGCCTAGTTAAAGTCCAGCCCTTATTCTAAGTAAAGAAGTAAAGGTCATCACGTATCACATACAATTTTCCTGCCACTGCATAATTATGATTTACTTTGTGATAATCAATTTCATGAAATCATAAATATTGAAGTTTTGGGGCAAATTTTGAAAAGGTATTAAAGGCTTGTTTATTACTCTACATTTAATGACAAGCATACTCATAAGAAATCTCAGCAAAAACGTCGCTGTGCAGTGATAAATAAAATGTGGGTTTTTTAAAAACCTCATTGTAGTGTTTTGACCTTGAAAAATGTGCCCTCTGTTGCGGTTTTCCATTTTGCTATCTTCTTCGCTTATCCGCAGGAAACTGAAGATGCCAGCTTTACTTTAAAAATGTAAAAGGGGTTGTATAAAAATAAACTGGACCACAAAATATTCATCAACTGGGAAAGAAAAATGTCTTCATGTGTTTGTTGGAGAGAATGGAAACTTTGAAGAGTTGCTGTGCAGATCGTTGGAGGTGACGTAATTGTTAACTCTGACAGCAAAGGCTTAAAGAGCAAATAAGGTGAGAATGAGATGTATAGGCTGACGTAAGCGAAGATGGAGTTTTGTGTCTAACAGTGGGTCTCATAACACATGTATGCACACCCACAGAGAAAGACACTTCAGTCCGCCTCAATGCACTCTCCTCACGTCAATAATTCATGGCCACTAAAATAAAAATACCATCATCTCTGGCCCACAGACACTCAAACATAATCATAGATTAATCTTCAGGTTTTTCTTATCCTCTCAAAATAAAAAAAAAGTCCACCAGATCACAGCAATAATTATGATATGGAGATTCTGATGTGTTTAAATGAAACAGATGGATAGTCTGTCATCTGGTGACAATTGATTTAAAAAAGGCCTTTGCGTCCTTTGGGTTTCTTTTTAGGATAGTGAATAATTCAGTAAACTACCATCTGTGGAGGACTAAAACAATTCAGGCTTCAGCTGTACTTGGATTTCCTCAGTACGCCGCCATAATCCCTCGTTCTTTCAAAACCATTCAAGTGTCACTCATCTATCCACAAACATTTGGTCAGATCCTACCAGATGTTTATCATCTTAGAGGTGAACCTTGATTCCTGTGGGTTGCTTTGCCTCATTCTCTCCTCTTTGGATTATATTCCCTATTAGAACAATCTTGCTGTATCTTTTCCTACCCTGAGTTTTTTTTCTTTGAAAAAAAAAACATACCAAGCTCTGAAAATGGCTTTTTTCTGTTCTCAGCTCCAACATTGTGACTTTTACCTGAAACTTCTGCTTGGGTTCCACCTACCTGCTGCAGCCTATATGTTGCAGACAGGGTTGATTTCTCAATTCTTCTGCCTGTTCCACTGTTACAAAGACAATATCCAAGAGTTTCATAAAGAAAGGACCAAAAATGGACATTAATGACTTTTATTGAATTTAAATATTTATTATTGAAAGGTTTATTTATTTCAGTAAACTAACTTCCTATGTTTTACTCTTGTTTATTAGCATATATTTCTCTTAAATATGATTTCCAACGATATATACTAATAAGTACAAATATTATTTAAGAACAGAATTGAATGTTGCATTAGACTAATAAAAAAGCAAACAATTTTGGTGCAGAAATATAGGTTTATTGAAGAGTAGGCTTTATACATGCTTAAAGGTTGTTTTCAAAAGCTATTTTTGATCAGGGAAACAAGCCTTGTCCCAACACATTCCTATTTAGTGAATGTGATCATTAGCAACTTTTTTCATTTCAAAAAAAGAACTTGTACAAACTGATTCTTTATTTTTTAACTAAATTAGAAATTAAATACACAGACTAAATGCATACAGTATGCTCATCCAAATACTAAAACTGTTAGGGCTGAATTATTAGATTGTTATGAGTTATTTGGTAGCAGAAAAAATGTTTTGAGTTGTTCTATTGTTTTGTTGATTGTTTTTTCACAAAATCACTATTAGTTAAATTGTTCATTTCCCTAAAAAACTGGAACATGTATAAAAAGATGGGGGTCAGCTTCAAAGAGAGGAGCGTGAGATACCAATGGAAATATGGGTTATTTAGAGAAAGTTTGCACAGAAGAGTGGTCAAATGGGCTTAGTTTAATTATTAAAATTATTAAATGTTAAAGTAGTACACTAAGGTGTCTTCCACTAGCTTTCTTTTTTTGTGGTATTATGCTGCAGCATAAAACAGGAGTTTTCTAAAGGCTTTATACTTATATTAATGACTGTAAACGATCCCACACAAAATCTGGAAGATGACACAGACTGTCACATTAACCACGAGACATCAAAGCACATGCCTGAGATGAATCTTAAACTGCTAACTCAATGAGAATGAACTGGAGAACCCATGTCCACAATAAAGTTTATTTACCACCAATATGGACTGAAATGGTTCACACAAAGAATAGATGTACAGCTGTACATACAGATTAGCAAAATCTCTTCTGAAGTAGGATTAAGATATTTTTTTCCAACATTGACAACAGACCGATTCTGATAAGTCAAGCTAAGAAGAACCATCAGAGATAAAGTGGAACTGTGTCAGAAATAGAAACACTGGTATATAGCACAGAGTGAATGAAATCATAAAGAAGAACTACTTCCCATTTATTCCACCTTTACCTTAAACTAATACATGGATGACAGAAACGTAAACACAACTAATCCCAAATATACATTAAAAACTGTTTTGCAATGGATAAAACATGCTATTATTAAGTTAAAATGGCACCAGCCATATTGAAAATTTGTGGCTTAACATCCATGTCTGTTAAAGGAACCAAACCAATTTAAATGAAATCTGCCCATTGTAATTAAACCGGTTTTGTTTTAAATGCAAAAACAAAAAAACATGTGGTCCATGTCTAACTTGTAGAGAACTATTTAACTGGAGTGTATAAATATGTCTGAGTTTAAATTAATAACTTTGACCCTCTAAGAGGATAAAAAGTATCAGTAAACCTGTGCAAGCAACAATTGTATTGCATAACTATTACACTATAACTACACGGACAGAAAAACAATGACTAAAAGTACAAAGCTGCTATGACATTAATGTCTATGATAAGTGGAATGTCTCAGCAGTCAGAGCACAGGTGACATCATAATGTTAAAAACAAAGCAAAAACTTATGAATTTTAGTACAACTGCTTATTAAAAACCACATCAAACAATATAAATAATTATAAAGTTCCAATGAGGACGAAAAAATCATCTGGAAAAGCAGGAGAGATAATAAATGTTTAGAGATGTACTTTGCAGTTGATGAGGAATTTGAAAACAGATGATCTGTTTCAAAAGATAAATCACTTTTACACCGAAGCGTTTGCCAGATAAATTAATCAAAGTATGTGACTCATTACTAACTCTTTTGTTCATTTATATATTCTATTTTGTGTTTAGGTGGAAGGCATGGTTCATTTCTGAATGATAACATGCTCTTAATGCACATTCAAAACCTTGGAAACATATCAAATCCCTTTAATTTTTTTTACACTTTGCATTCACAAACATATTTAACGTATTTTAATTTGATTTTAACTCATTTTAATGCACAAAACAGTGCATCAATGAAAGGTAAAAAAAAAATACAAATTAAAAATAAAAAGTTTCTTAAAGGTTTTTACCATCATACCCTTTTAAAAATGCATTACATTATTTAGAAGTCACTGAATCTGAATCAGGTTGCCTTGTAGTTTCATTTAAGTGTAATAACAGGTTTTCTACTGGACGGGCAGTCATATAACCACTGTCTGTTAGCATAAAAAAACACCATTGTAACACTGCAAGATGTTTACTATACAGATATAATACAAAATGAGTGGAAAATCCTAATATTGTCTGCATAGGTTGTTCCCTTGCTGTGGTGCAGGATCCCTATAATTTGCCTGCTAGTTTGTTTTTTGCTGATTCAAGACTGCCATCCCTGGTGAAGTCTGTTTACTCCATCATCCTTGAATGGCAAGGGAATGCCAAAAATCCCCCAAGAAATAGTTAGCCACCTAAACTGGCAGGGCAAGCAAGGAGAGCATTTATATGAACTTAGCAGGCCCAGGCTAACTCTACAGAAGCTCCAGAGATCAGCTTAGTTGGGCGACAGGGCGACAAATAGTTGTGCACTTCACAAACTTGGCTTTTTTTACGAAAGTGATTAAACAAAAGCCAATGTTGAAAATAATCTGTACGAAGACCTGTTTCCCACGAGCTTTGTAGGTAAATGGTTTGTAGGTCTCCCAGTCAAATTGCTCCAAATGTATTGCTCCAAGTAGTTCTATGCAGATGTGGGGGGCCTAAAAAGGTGTTTAAAAATAAATAAATTAATAAAAAAAACATGCATGGTTTATGAATCAGTAGGCCTATGTTACAATTAGGAACTATACTACTTCAGATGGTTGCATGCCAGAGAAATCCCAATAAAATCCTAAATATTTGTGGCTGTAACACAAAATATCTAAACTGTGAAAAAAGGGGTTATGACTTTAATGTAAGTCAGCGAATATACTGCTGGGGAAATAACAAAAATAATTTTGTCCAAATTTTAATGACCTTTTGTTTGCACTATGCAGCTACCTTGTAAATAAAAAAATAAACCGTTTTGTTTATTTGATTAAGGTTTAAGTCAAACGTCTGAAAACAACGCACACATAATCATATTTTACTCCACCTGTCCCTTAATTAAAGAAAGACTAGTTAATTGAACCATGTGCTTTAATGTCCTATATATAGGAGTGACAGTATACTCTCACTGCATGCAGCACATTGTTGCTTTCACACAATAAAATTAACAATGGAATTAACATTTGCAAAGAAATAAATAATCATTCATAGTCTAAAGTTTAATTCTCCGAACTTAAACAGATTTCTTGTTTTGTGTCAGAAAATGCAACAACCTTTTACTACGCAGGAGCAATAATGAATATGGTCAAGAGAACGGGCACGAAACCAATCCAAAATAAATAACTGACAACAAAAAAGATTATATTGGAGAAAAAAACTCACCTGCTACGACCAAAATCAATAGAGCCAGCACTGTTTTCACCGGGACTGCCATCGCTTCCTCTCCTCCAGAGCGACACACGCTCCCAAACTTCCAGATATGCAGAGACTGTTGCGTTTCGCTTGCCCTTGAGTTCTCTAAATCAGTGCGTAAAAAAATAAAATAAAAAGGAGAAAAACGAACAAAACAAAAATTAAAGCGATGTCATGGTATCAGACTCTGCAGCTGATATGCATCTTAAGAAGGTCGAGGCATCTAGAGGAACACATGCTGCGGACCGCAGAGAGATGAGGAGGTTGGATGTCTTCTGCAAGAGCACACCACTTCACAACCGGTTCAGATGCTGTGATTGCGCGCAGGGAAAAGCAGACTGCAAAGAATCGTCTGTCATCGTTTTTCCTCTACGAAGCCAAACTCGTTTAATAGAAAATAGTGGTTAGGCGCAAAAGGGATTTCGTTGTTGTTATCTTAAAAAAAATTACCGGATTCTTCGGATAAAAGATTAAATCTCTCAAGTCCTCACATCGCATTGACTACGGTTTGAAATTGTGGCCGCAGAAGGGGAGTTATCAAAACTTCAAAAATTCTCTCAAGATGACCTTTAAAAGCAGTAAGTTAATGAAACCAAAATAATCCCATTTAATTAATTCTCCTGCACGCGCGCGCGTGTGTGTGTCCTGTGTTGCTAATAAGGCTTTAGGAGTAGATGTCCCAAAGCCAAATGGTAGCCCAACAGCTTTGCTTTTACAAGCAGGCCATGATGACTCTGTCATAGGGGTTCCACTTTTATTTGAAGCTTTATTGAAAATTATTTAGGTAGTACATTTATATAAACTGGACACAGAGAAGGGAAGGTAGGTGAGAAAGAAAGAGGGGACAAGAACTAGGGGGCGACAGAAAGAGATGAAGACATGAAAGAGTGTGAAAAGAGAAAAAATAGAACAAAACAGCAAAAATTGACAATACAGAAGGTATACAGTAACTCCAATGAATCTGCTTCCACACCTGTATGAAACAGAGAAAGATAAGAGAGAACATAACAGCAAAAAGACAGCAGAGAACCAAGATCAATATCAAACAAAGCTTTGAGAGCAGTGGGAATATCTTAGATATCCATGTACAGAGAAGCCAAAATCTATGGTGATTACACAATATCATTCAGTGGTTGGTATAAATCTGTAGCTGCAGCTTAGTATCTAGTATTAGTCTGTGTCCGTGAACACCTGGAACCAAATTCCCATGGTGTGTATGCATGGGCATCCTTGTGTTTAAAGGATTTACAAAGCTTCTTCAGATGTGCTCAGTAGCAGGTGTGGGTGGTTCCAGACTGGCCCCACATGGCCTGAGAAGGACAAGAGGCGACGCAAGCCACCGATATCCAAAGGCACCCCAGGCCCTGGGACACGAGGAGGGCAGACACAGGAAGGGTCACACCCACTAGTGATGGGCAGATGAGAGCACCCAGAGCCCGGCCCCAGAGCCCGGCCTGGCCTAAACCTCAAAGCGGTCCAGTCCCTGAGGGGTCCAACCCCAGAAACCATAGTGCCAAGGTCCCATGGTACAGCGACAGCAAGCCTATGGGAACGCAAGTCCTAGACACAACTTGAAAAGATGGTAGCCAGGATGCAGAGCAGGAGCAAGGAGAAAAAGAAGGAATTTCATCAGTTTCAACAATTATTATGGGCAATGTGAGATCCTTAGCAAATAAGTATAAACAACTCATAACCCTAGCAAGTACCCAGCCAGAATATCACAAATGCAGTTTTATGTGCTTTAATAAAACCTGGCTGCTGGATCATGTCTCCAACTCCAGCATCTCTCTTTCAGGCTTTCTGGCCATACGAGCAGACAGATTTAAAAAATGGCTGAGAAAAGCAAGGGACAGGGGTTGATAGTGCTAGTAAACAATAGGTGGTATCATCCAGGACAAGTTACCGTAAAGTTTCATCTCTGCTGCCTAGATATTAAACTGTTAGCAGTTATTTTTTTTTGTCCATAATATTTACTCAGTGATTTCAGTGTTATTTTAGCAGCTCTTTATGTTTAAATAGATGCTTATGCCTCACAATGTGCTTTCGACTATAGATCAATGGAATGCCCAGTTTCTTGGTTAAAAGGGTGTGAATTATGTATTTATCTCCTGTGCAACTTGTTTATCCATGAATGGAAAAAAGATGGTAATATTCTGGCTTTCTGGAAGGAATCTAGCTGCTTCTTCTCCTTGAAGAGTCTTCCATGGTATTTTTTCCATCTTGTCTTCCAAGTTCACTTATTAGTGGCGTCATCTTATTACTGAGGGATTTTCTGTTGGTCCCATAAGACTGGGGAAAGTGGCCTCATTTATCCGTGCAGACCTTTGTCACTGAGTGCTTATTTGGCCGGTGAAGAACTGCTTTTGGAGGCAGCTAAGGCAAGCATTCGGTTCAAGAACTGAAGCCAAGTGATGTCTAAATTTTTAGTGCAGCTGAAGTTTTTCACCTAAACAACTGATCTTTCTCCCATTTGGTATATCTTATTTGAATGAATCAATATGATGAAATAAAACAAATTTTTCTTCTAAGATTCGACTTGCAGTTCCTTAAGTGACCAATAACCCTCCTGCAATGATGCTGCAATGATAAATTCAAATCACTGGGGCACAATAGTGTCCTCGTCGGACAGAATGAGATGAGGCTTTCTAAATTCCAGTCTGGTAGCCTGTCACAGTGGTACATTGTCTTTTTCCAATAAAACAGAATCATTATGATAGGATGTCATCTCGTCACATCTTGTCATCCAGTTGTCCTTTCAAATATCACTCTGTTTATTGCTTTTCTCTGAATGCCAGCTATTATGCTTTATATTTTTGTAACCTTCAGCCATTATTCTTCCCAATCTGTTGTCTTCTTCTCAACATTCTGCCAGTCTTCCCTCTCAAACAAAACACCAAACAGTCTCCCAACATAAATTTTCCCTTACGTTTTTTTATTATTATACTTTAATATGTTGAGGTTACAAGCTATCCAAACTACCTTTTCCTGATATTAAAAAAACTAATTCAACCTTGGCAGCAAGAATTGCAATCAAGCTCTTGCATAAACTGGAAAATAGTGTTTTTAACTCTTGGGAGGAACTTTGGCCCACTCTTTATGGAACTTGTCTTAACCCAGCTAGTCTGGAAGGTTTTGGAACATGATCATTCTGTTTAAGTTCATTCCATCTTGATTGGATTCAAGTCCAGATTGTGACTGTGGAACTTTAAAACCTTTCTTTTAGATATTTTAGCTATTCAGAGGCTGGTTTTCTGGTGTGCTTTGGATCATTCTGCTACGGCATAGCCCACGGGTCATACACTGATGGCCCAAGGTTCTCATTCAGGATTTTCTAGCAGTAAGCAGAATTGTGGTTATGTTATGATATTTTAACATATTTATTATCCACCCCAATAGGGGCGGTAAATATGTTATTCATTTCAAGTCAGTTTATTTATATAGCGCCAATTTACAGCACATGTCGCAATACTGAAAAACAGGCCAAATTCCAATAAATATAAACAAAGTTATTGATGGTAGCAGCACAGCTGATATTTCATCCAGGATGGAGCCACAGCAAACAGGAACAGACCATACAAAGCTACTATGATGAGAAAATAAAAAAAAAAACAGAGAGAGCATAAAGTTAGAGGTTGAGCCAGCAAATACTGCAGAATGGGAAAATGTGGATAGAATGAAGCTGATAGAATGATGAAAAGTGGTCCCTATGTCCTCCAGCAGTCTAATCCTGTAGCAGCATAACTATAGAGCTCAGGATAACCTGAGCTATTCTAACTATAAACTTTATCAAAAAGGAAAGTTTTAGGCCTAGCCTTAAAATTAGACATGGTGTGTCTCTCACGGACTAAAACTGGTAGTTGGTTCCAAAGAAGAGGAACCTGATAACTAAAAGATCTGCTTCCCATTCAACTTGTAGAAATTCTAGGATTGAGAGCAAAGTGCTCTGTTAGGAACATACTAAGGAATGATCAGATCTCTGATATAAGACAGAGCTCGGCCATTTAAGGCTTTATTTGTGAGAAGGATTTTAAATTCTATTCTAGATTTACCAGGAAGCCAATGACAAGAAGCTAAGATAGGAGAAATATGATCTCTCCTTTTAATTTTCTTTAGAACTCTGGATGCAGCATTTCAAATCAGCTGAAGGTTTTTAACTAAAGTTTGTGGTCTTCCTGATAGTAAAGCATTACAATAATCCAGCCTTGAAGTAACAAATGCATGGACTAGTTTCTCAGCATCTTCCCTGGACAGGATGTTTCTAATTTTTGCAATATTCCAGGGATGAAAGAAGGAAACTCTACACTCTTCTTTGATATGGGATTTAAACGACAGGCCCTGTTCAAAAATAACAGAGGGGGGGGGGGGTTACCATTACTCTCCAACACATTTATGAGATCACACACTGATGACTTTCAATCTCTGTTCTGATTCATCCAAAATGTCCACTATCAGGTTAGGTGCAGGTCAGTCAAGGTCATCCACACCAAACTCTGCCACCTATGTCTTTATAGACCTTGCTCTGTACACTGGTGCTCTTCATATTGGAAGAGGAAGGGTTCAGCTCGAAACTGCTCCCAAGTTGGAAGCATGGAATAGTCCAAAATGTCTTAGTATGCTGAAGCACTCAGTTCTTTTCACTGGAACTAAGCCCAGCTAACTTTGGTTGCTTTACCAAAAAAAAAAGCTCTTAAATCTGTTCTAACAACACCAATTACCTACACTAGGTGTTCTTGCCTCTTTGCAGAAAAATGTCATCAATAATTGATACCTGTGAGGGAAAAAAATGATGAAAATAATGTAGACAAGATCTAAAGATTTTGGTCTCAGAGAAGTTAAAATAAAAAAGGCACAAACTATATATAAGAATCTAAAGAAAAACAATAGGACAAAAAATTTGGGTTTTTATTTTCGGGTTACAAATAGCTAATTAAAACACTAATTTTACACTGCAGCAGTGCATGTGGGTTGCTCTGAAATGGAAATAACTTTTTTATTTTGCACTCTAAAGAATAGTAGCAGTATGGCTTTTTAACTCATCGGATGACTTCCTGAACTTTGCTCATCTCTCTGTGGTTCGTACCAGCTCCCTGAAGACAGAATTATCCATCAGACTGAGATGATGACCAAAGGCTCCTGCTGTCCATGTACACTACGTGTAGCTCTATAGTCCAACACATAATGTGTTGATATAGTACATTACAGACACAGTGAATTCTGTCATTAAGCTGTTTTTTGTTAAGGATTCAAAGTCCAAAACTGTCTCACAGAGAAATAAACATTGAATCTATTTTACTCAACATATTTGACTTCTTCCA
>JAUZNJ010031567.1:0-14156 GCA_034780135.1 Jordanella pulchra | reverse complement strand
GACTCTGCAGCATCCAAAAATGTAAAAAGATGCTCATTCGGACCTTTATAATGGTAGTCCTTAAAGGGTTAAAGGAGGTCTTAATTGTCTTTAAATCCACATTTATTCAATTTAAACAGAAAAAATAGAGCATGTTTGGTCTCTTCTATTTCTTTCTCTTCTTTCTACTCTTAGACCCTTAAAGACTGGAGTTTGATACTTCTAGTAAAGAACATCAGTGATGAATTTACTCACATCCATCTCTTTTAAATGCTCAGCTTAATTAGTCAAAGTAGTTTCAAGGCATCTAACATGACATTTAGTTGGTTTTAATTTGTGTTGGCTGGTACCCAACACATGGCGACATGGTGTCACTGTTGCCTCACAGCAAGAAGATCCTAGGTTTAAACCCTGGTTTGGCAGGGAGCTTTTTGTCTGGATTTTGCATGTTCTCCCCATATCTCCTTAGGTTTCTTCCGGGCACTCCGTTTCATCAAAGTCAAATGCCTGCTGGGATTGTGAAACACCTTAAAGATCAAAATGGCATACCTTGAGTCTTTTCCAGTGGTATACCCTACAAAATTTAAATGTTACAATCTAATGTTTGGTTTTTGTACACTCAAAATGAGCCTTGAGTAATCTAAGATCCCAGTGAGAGTCTAAACATCTAAATGTGAAAACCCTGACCAACCTGTTTTGGAGGTTTATAGCAGATGTTTATTTTAGACTATGTAATAATGGTTCAGATTTACAGCCAACCAAACAGCACAATCAATCTCCAGACCTGGTTATGGTATTTTTTTCAATATTACATTTATTTGCCTTAATGTGAAAATATCTACTGTTGTGTGACAAAAGTCCCCCCCCAAAAAAATAAATAAATCAATTTAAAATAAACCTTCGGGTTCCTCAGTCACAATTATTTTAGTCTGTTGGAGCTGTCACTGTTACTGAATATATTTGTCTCTCTGTGAAACCAGGATAGGTAAATTTTTGTGACATAGACGTTTCCTAACAGGGAATTTAAAAGTTTTTCTCCAGAATATTTAGAGCATTTCATGTCACATGCTATCAAATCCAGCCAGGCACTTTGAGTTACGTCAAAAAGCTTGGAATGCTGCCAGAGTCATAGAGAGCAGCTGGACTGAATTCAAATACCTCTTTAATGTCAAAGGAAAGGTTTATACACCAACACCAAAGAGGCATAACATTACGACCACTGTTAGGAGGAGGGAATAAACTGAGCATCTGTTCATCACAGTAGGTCAATATTAAATCCACAAAATTGATTTGTTAGAAGCAGGAAAAAGGGTGAGAATCTGAGTTACTTTGGCAAAGGTCGTTTTGTGATTAAAAAAAAGGATTGGATCGGAGAATCTGTAAGAGTGTAGGGCATCTATGGATTTTCTAGTTAGCAATAGTCAGTATCTTTTAAGAGTGGAACAAGTTATCAGCTGTGGTGAGCTGACAAAAGAGTCATGGGCCAAGGTTTATCAATGCAGATGGAGAGAGAGTGCTGGACCATGTGGTCTTATAAAATTGAGCTGAAGAGTTAATCCAAGCTCTCAAAAAAAGGTGAAATTATCCACCTTTATAGCTTACCTTGTGTCCCATGCTGCTTCGCCCCGTCTACTGCAAGAAGAGACAACAATGGACATTGTTTGTCTTACAGTTTTACATAATAATCTCACCAGGTGACTAAGAACCCATCAGAGTGATGGCTAGATGCATAGAACAGATCAGTATGTGGATGTGCCATAGTTTTCTCCAACAGAATAAAAACAAAATGGCGGTAACAATTTTTGGACCAAAGAAGGACAGACCCAGTGTGAGCTCACAGCTTCAGCTACAACAGCTAGAAACCACTGATTATGGATCATGAGGTATTATTAGTTCAAATTTGTGGTCGAACTGTTTTATTTGCCTCACTGCCTGCTTTTATCATGTTTTTATCTTTACTTGCATTTATTCAGATTTTATTTTACTTCTGTTTTAATGCCTAATTCATTTAAAAAAATTTGAATTGTCTTTGTATTGAATTGTGCCAGACAAATAAACTTGCCTTGCCTTACAATAACTTGTCTCTTTTTTTTCTTTAGGTCTTGGGAATTGTCTTCTTCCTCTTCCTTATCATGTGGTGTCCGTTCTTCATCACCAATGTTACCTTTGTCCTGTGCCGTGGCTCGTGCAATGAGTTACTACTTCATGATCTTCTAAATGTCTTTGTCTGGGTTGGTTACATCTCCTCCGGGGTCAACCCTCTGGTCTACACCCTCTTTAATAAGACCTACAGGAGGGCTTTCTCCAACTACATTAGATGCCAATACAAAGTCGGGGCCAATGCAGCAGGACAAGGCGGCAAAACCCTTCTCGCACCCCAGCAGTGCCCATCGCATGCCGTTACCCCTTTGCTGCCAAGCAGCCACGATAAAGCGGGGGTGGACCGCAACAGTAACTGTCGTAACGGCGGCAGGGGAGATAATGGGAGGCTGACGGTGGACCCGGAGGACACAACAGATGATGGGACACAAATCGGATTAGTATCACAGAGCCTGTCTGAATGCCACAACGCTGGGATGCTTTCGGAGACAGAGCCAGAAACGGAGATAGAGCAGGAGCTGTCACTCATCAGCTACCCTCCCCCCAGAGAACACACGAGCAGTGTGTGACTGCATGCTCACTCTTGTTCTGTCTTTATTTGAACACAGCTGAGCCTTTTCGCCTGAGAACTATGGCTAAGGCAGTCACTTAGGTGCACCACTTTTATCTAGAAAGCAGGTGGTGGAAAAGTCCTGAAGAAAAATCGACATTCCTAATATCTTTGCTGTCAGCTTTGTCAAATTGTTAGGTCTCATACCATAAATCCACCCCCAGGCTTCAACCTGGATGTTGATGTGCTCATCAACCAAACCATGTGTTGCATTTTATGGAAAATAAGGTGCTGGCCAAGGCCGGGGGAAAGTGACCTGGTATGAAGTCAAGCAGCCCCTCGTGGAATCCCACTGATGCAGGTTACAGAGCCAGACACCATACGTAATCCTTCTAGAGTCAAACCACAATTTCAAGTCCTCACTGAGAGTGAAAAAGCAGCCCGAGCTTGACCAAGAGCAAACTAAACCAAATACTTGTCTGAGACAGTCAAGCTTGACTGACTGAACCTTTTCACACTGTTTAGCTGACAGAAACGGGAGATGTCTACAAAGGAGACTTTCCCAAGACTGCAGTGAAAGTTTCCCTGAGAGGACAGAGATGAAGGAATGTACAACCACCTCTGGGCCTACAGTGCCATCTAGTGGCCATGAACATATCTTTGGTTGACCAAAATAGATAAAGAGCTAAAAATGGAAAGATGTTTTTTTTTTAAAAAAAAAAAAAAAAAAAAAAAAAAAAAGGACAATCCTTTCACTTGTAGTCTGCTGTCAAATGCAACCATTTTGGAGACACATGGCTTCCAAATGTTTTTACTGAAATCCATCAATAAAATTGAAAAGGAAAAAAAAATGCTGATAGAGTGCACAACTGTTTTTCAGATTGTCTTTATTAGAAGTAAAACATTCATTTTGTTACACTTGTCACTCCAAATACTCATGGATTCATATCAATTAGGCAAAAATATTAAGGTTCATAATCTTATTATGCAATATCTTTTTGTGTTATTTCCTAGAAGATGAGCATGTTTATTGTCAAACTCAGTTGGTGTGGAGCTACAGAACAAGCAAGAGCTGAAAGTGACCATTTTTATGTCCGCTCATTCGATGCTTTTATATACCAGATCATCCACTTTATTTTAGTTAGGATGTAAGTCGTTGAAAAAGAACAAAATAAAATAGCATTGCTGCTGTGCTCTAGGAAGAAAATCACCAAATACCTCTATAATATTATACATAATTGACTAACATATAGTATCACAAAAGTGTGAATGAAATTGAAGGAATAAATGATTTTCAGCCACATTTTTGTAGACATGAATATCTGAAAATGTGTTGTGTTTATTTATCTGTATGCTCTCGTATTTATTTATACTTTAACTCCAGTTATAAACCAGTTAATCCAATTTTCGTCAATTTTCTTACCTAATCTGTAAAAACGTTCCACCTGAGCATTACTAAGTTTCAGTCTAAAAACAGCTGGCCTTAAGTTTTACACTAACTTGCAAAATGTGCTGTGCCTCATCTGCTTCACTCTGACGGTCCACCTTTTTCGGCTCCTCTGCTTTTCAGACATTGATGCAATTTTTTCTGTTATCCATCAAACATGACTGGTCTGGAGGGGGGTTGGAGGCTATCCATCTTGCCATGGGGCCACCGAGCAGGTTGGAAATACCGCCTGATTAGAATGGCTTCTATTAGTAACGGAACATAAAATGCACAGATGATGTAGTCTGTGTGAATTAGTGGTTAGAGAGAAGTTAGAGAGCATGGAGGATGACACAAGCATGTAGACCAACAAACAAGAGGTGGGAAGAGTATCCCAAAAATCTTACTTAAGTAAAAGTAGCACTACTTCATCCTATTTTTACTTAAGTAAAAGTAAAAGATAGCCTTTAAAGAAATGACTCAAGTAAGAATGAAAACATAAGTTTGGTAAAAAAAAAAAAAAAAAAGGCTACTCAAGTACTACTTACTACCCATAATAATAACAACTGATTCAATATTTTTTTTGAGTTATAGAACTTACAAAAACAATAGATACAGCATTTAAGAATAGGGTAAATTACAATATACTGTTTACCATTTTATGACTCAACTTCCAAATGACCCTGTAGACTTAGCAAATGGAAAATAACATTTATCCAACAAGCCTTGAGTACAAAAGAAGAGAGTGTGTTCTTAAATGGTGCATTTTTCTGTTAAACAAGCTGGTTTTCATTAAGCAAAGTTACTCACAATTGAGTAGCCAGAGATTTTTACTCAAGTAAGAACATTATTAACTTACCATTTTTTACCCCAGTAAAAAAAAGTACAATGCTGTAAAAGTATTCCTAATAATAATTTTGTTCGAAAAGTAAATGTAACTCTGCAAGTAACACACAAATATCAAGGACAAAGTTGTGAAGAAGTTTGAAAGAAAATTAGGTAATAAATAGAATTCCAAGCTTTTAAGATACACTGTTTAATCCATCAACGAAAAAAAGAGGGAGCATAGTATAACTGCAGCATGGTCAGGAAATGATGTACCATTTACTCCACAAATCTGGTCTTTAGAAAATAGTGGAAGGAAGTCAGACATCTTTGAAAAAAGCCCAGTAGAAAATCCAGTGTGCAGTTTGCCACAAGCCACACTTGGAACACAGCAAATACATAAAATAACATGCTCTGGTCAGAAGAAACACACGTTTAGATCAATTTGGAAAACCAAAAAAAGTAATAGAAAACTAGCTACATAAATTACTCTAATCTACTGAAGCGCATTGCATTCACTGGATAAAGAAAATAAGAAATAAGACATGACTCAGAATTATGAGATATTTTCTTGTAATTACGAGATTTTTTCTCATAATTACAAGACTACTAACTGCACATCCACAAAGAGGTAAATTTATATATATATGTCTTAAAGTAAATTAAAAAGTAGATTAATGTACGACTCTGGCTTTAGTACGCTTTGCCATGCAACATCGTTACCATGGCAACAGAAACTGACATGGCTGAGTTGCATGATTGAGTTGCTGTTGTTAAGCTAGTATAAGCTAACAAGGAGACTGACGATTGCTGACGGTGTTTAATTCTTTTCTTATCCAGTGAATGCAATGCGCTTCTGTACTAATCAAACCTCACTGTGAAACATGGTGACGGCAGCATAATGCAAAGACGTTCAGCTGACCGAAGAGACTAGAATATAGCCAGAGCTACAAATCAATTAAAAATATATGGCAAGACTTAAAAAAAATAAGATTTTAACAGAACCTCAATATTAAGCTTAACCGAGCTATTTTAGAATGAAGAGTAGGAAAACATTGCAGTTAAAGCTGATAGGAACTACTTTAAAAAGCAAGCACCTGTAATTTTAGCCAAAAGTGATTCTTAGAGTTATTAAGTAAGACAGTCTGAATAAAACAACATGATGCGTCTTCAGAGTTATTTTTTTTGTCACTAACTTAAAATATATCATTTTCTGTCCACCTTTTACATTTAAGTTCTTGGCTGTGGTCATAAAGAATTTAAAAATATAGTAATATTTTTTCATGATATTATCTGATTTAGATTATCTCAGAGAATGAATGTTGCCTTAAAAGGACAGATAAAAGAGCTTCTGTGTCATTGTGTCATTTGCGTCTGTAAGAAGCAGCATTTAGTCAGCTCGTTAATGGCCTTGCTTTTTTTTCTTTTATGAGATTCTACAGCTGTTATATTCTGAATGTTCTGTCAAGCTGCAGGCCAAAACTTAATAGAGGTTGAACATTAAAAACCGGTGAATTAAAACGGGAACACTGATATGATTGCATATTTATTAGCTTTGGTTGAAAATGAATAATTTAGGAGATGATCAAAGCGCTACAATTACATGTTCTCTCTGATGATGGTGATTTAAAATGAAAAAGCCTGGCAGGATTACAGTTTTGACAGGCGATCTGACGATCAAACCCAGTAATTCAGATTGTCTGATCTGACTTTGAGCAAAAAGAGCATATATGTATTAATCTCAACTACAAACTGAGACAAAGAAGTTCAACATGCTTTGATCAGTTCCTAACCCTATAGCTTGCAAAATTTTGAAGTCATGTCATTCAGAACAACGCATCACGTCGATTCAATTCTCCCAGGCACTCTTACTTTATTGCTGGTGTTATGACGGCATCTGTGACCCGTCATATATTGTGACTCCCACTGTTGTAAAGTCTCCTCGCCAGCCTGCTATCTGCTCAACCCAACATTACAGAATTCATAGATCATTCATATTTACTAGTGGCGTCATGATTCTGTGCACCAGCTCTGGTCTGATTTCCTAATCATCTCTGCCTGCTCAAGCTTCTCCACTCTAATCAGTCTTCATCAGTTTCACCTGCGCTTCTGCCTATATTAACCTCCTCAGACCAGAAGCTGGTGCCAGATTGTTTGCAATTCTCATGATCAGCCCAGTCTAGCATTTTCTTTCTGTATGCCTGCCTGCTAAAACCAGTTTCCCTTCAAGACCTTTTGATTTGCTTGTTTTCCTTTCGGATCTGTTTGCCTTGTACCTCTGCCTTGTTGCTACTCTGATACTGGATTACGGACTAGAGTTCCTCTGACATCTGATCACCTGGTTTTGACCCCTTCTACTACTACTACACACACGTCTTCAGTGCAGGGGTCAGGAGGAATACTTGTAGCGCCCCCTTGGGTCCCAATATATGGCGGGTCATTGTTGTAACACATAAATTAACAGCATAAAGTAGTTTTGTAATTTTGTTTCGGGTGTCCTTTGACAGCTCTCTCGTTTTGGCCATGGTGGAGTTTAGAATGTGACTGTTTGAGGTTGTGGACAGTTGTCTTTCATACTGATAATGGGTACAAACAGGTGCTATTAATACAGGTAACGAGTGGAGGACAGAGGAGCCTCTTACAGAAGAAGTTACAGGTCTGTGAGAGCCAGAAATCTTGCTTATTTGTAGCTGACCAAATTCTTATTTTCCACCATATTTTGCAAAAAAAATCTTTAAAAATCAGACAATGTGATTTTCTGGATTTCTTTTCTCCTTTTTTTCTCTCTCTCATAGTTGAGGTATATCTATAATGAAAATCATAGGCCTCTCTCATCTTTTTAAGTGGGAGAACTTGCACAATTGGTGGCTGACTAAATACTTTTTTGCCCCATGTATTTTCACACTAAACCGCAAAAGGGGGCATTAGGCTTGTGTTGATCATTTAAACATTGGTGGTAACTTATTAAAACAACTGAGAAGGGTTTAACAAAAGTGGCAATGAAAAGAAAATCGTATTCTGCAGATTCCAAGCTGCAGGTAGTAAAATATGTTTCCAAAAATGTTAATAGAGCAGAAAGAAAGTTTGGAGTTAGCGAGAAACCTGTAAGGGACTGGTGAAAAGCTATGGTTACTTTTACTGACATGAAGAAAACAAAAAAAGTAGAAGAGGAAGGGCTGCATCTTCTACCTTCGGTAAAAAACACACGAAACAAAACTGTTTGCAAGGTTTCCTCCAAGTGTGTGATCAACAGAAACCAAAACAAGAAATTCAGATAAACTCAAACATATTTATTTCTCCAGCAGATCTATTAGGGTTGAAATGGAAGGGATGATGCTGTACTTTACAACAGCCATTCTAACCCTAACCCTAAACCTGTTTTGATGTGTTTGGGATCATTTGTCTATTGAAAATTTCAACTGAGGAAAAAAAATGAAGACCTAAAGGGTTGTCCTTCATTATTTTGTCTAACTTGTGAACCACACCACTAGCACTGGCAGAAAAACAACCTTACAGCACAATGATGTCACTGCTTAGCTTGACAGTATAAAGCCTTGGATCAAAACAGCATAGTCTTGTAATTAAGGTGAAAGAGCTCAATGTTTGTCTTACAAACATAAAACTATCATGGCAGATTTTACCATTGGTATTAGCTGGTCCTGTCCATTTAATCTGTTGGTGACTTAGTTGGTGATATTCCATAGCTGAAACACCAGAAGAACTTTCACTAGCACTGTTGAGTTATATGTACCAATGGTTCTAAAAATTTCGATCCTGGCCCGGGGTCTTTCTGCATGGAGTTTGCATGTTCTCCCCGTGCATGCATGGGTTCTCTCCGGGTACTCCGGCTTCCTTCCACAGTCCAAAAACATTACTGCATGCCTCAATTGTCCCACGTGTGAGTGTGTGTGTGCATGTTTGTACGTCTTTGTATGTGTTGCCCTGCTACAGCCTGTCCTGTCCTGGGTGTACCCCGCCTTACCCCCATAGTCTGCCAGATATAGGCACCGGCCCAACCGCAACCCTGTCGGATGAAGCGGGAGAAGATGGATGGATTGATGGATGGATGGTTCTAAAAATCTACAGTTGTATAAAAGGTTGATTTTAATCATTAAAAGGGTCAAATTATTATCAGCATATGTAAGTATTCTTCTATATACGGTAGAAGCTATATATGCTGCTTTTTCATGTAAAGACTTTTTTATTACTCTGGGTATTTTATCAATTAGCAATAATGTAAAGTAATGTCTTTTTGCAGATCTTCACAACCTCTCTTGGGATTACTGGGAAGATAAATCACAACTACTTACAGACCCATTGCACACTTACACTAACCTTCAGCACTGGCTGAGGTATTAAACTCTCGTGTCAGAAGAATGTTTTCCATTTATAAATAAAATCAACAGTTCAGCCTCGTACCAAGCAGGATATGGAAAGGCAAGGTGGCATCATCAACAGATACAGAAGAATAAAGACCCTTGGATTAATCCGAAGAGACGTTTGAAAGGGTTTCACAACCTATAAAATCTGCTTGACGTTCTACTCACACTTGGCCAGTTTGTTTTTGCTCTTTTAAATACCTTTTGAAGACTCAGAGTTTATAAAACCAGCTATCAAATAAAACCTAATATGTTTAACTGGCATATCCTGTTAGGATTATTGGAGTATGACCCATTCCATAAATATTTCAGCTGAGCACCCCTTCTGTGTCTCAGTTGGGTTGATGCACCCCGATTCCCTACTTGCATCCTCTGTCACTCTGCATAACACCTGTGATACTGGCATACGCTTCTCAGCATAAAACCCGTTTCTCTGTTCCTGTCTGAGTACCTTTAAAATAAGCTGCACCTATTAGAATCGCATTAACCAATGAAAAGTATTACAGCTCTGTGCACCAGCATAGTCAAGAGATTGCATCTACCTCCAACTTTTCCAGCACCAACAGTGTGGGCATGATGTTCACATTCAACTTCCTCTATAATTCATGTTAAAATGAAGTGTAGAAAAAACTTCTTCAAATTAAATACATTTTCCCGTGAACAAAATTTTATCTATTTACTAAAATTACAGTTTGAATTAAAATCTTTATCTATAATTTATTTACCCCTATTTATCGTTTGAGGAAAAAAATCAATGTAAACTATGTAATTATCAGAACGCCATTACATTTTTCATAAACTGCACCACAGTTTGGTAGTCCCAGGTGTAGGTCATTGTACATTTGGGATAAAAAAACATCAGAAACTCCTGTCACAAGTATGAGACTTTGTATTTTTTTTTTCAATATGGCTAAGGATTTAAGCAGCCTCCCTTTGTACCACTTTTCTCTCCAAATCCTTTAGTGCTTGCTCCAAGGTTTGTAAGTGCTGTGGATTAAGTACTTCTTCCTTTAGTGTCCTTCTATTATGGCTTTCTGTCACACTTGAATGTTTGAGATCATCAAACCAATATTTTATTAGACCAAAATAACCTGAGATAACAAAATGTGGTTTTCATATGTTTTTTCATTTATGAAAGGGGAAAAGTTATCCAAATCAACGTTTGCTTGTAACAGATTATCTTACCCTGGGTGGTAACAGCTGTCATTAAGTATTAGTGATAACAAACAAGGAGATTTTTCTTAATTCAGTGTGGAAGAGCTGGGAGATTTCAAAGCATAACCTCTTTCCTCTTTTTAAGGTTACATTCACAGGATCTCAGTAGGATTTAACAAAGTCATAACCTGGTATTTTTATGAATTGCAAGGATCAAAATTAAACACAACTCATTCAGACCCTTTTCATATCCCCTTCATTGTTTTACAAGGGTACGCAAAAGTATTTGACTTGTGTGTATGCATATTCAAGTAAATGTAGCATTGGTAGCATTAGCAGCTTCCCATGGTTCATTCACCACTGTTTTCCCAGTTTGTTACACAAGTACTAAAAAGTTGCAAAAGCAGCAACACTTACCCACAGCCCACAGGTGAGTCCTAGATTGCTGGCATTGCTTCTTTTGGAGTGAAAGAGACAGTGGTGGTGATAGCAGGGCAGGCTAATGTTAGCATCCTCGCATGAAGGAATTTGAGGTCAAGTACCAGAATCATGTGCCCTTCTGGGCTTTTTGGTTTGAGCAAACAGCCCACATAAAGAAAAACTGCAAAAAATAAAACAAGCCTCTTTCACACTTCAGATTACCCTGCAGGTTTAAACTGAGACCAAACATCAACACACATGCTTTAACTTGAAAAGGTCAATTTCCCCAGTAATTAGACCTTTCAGTGGAGCAGTCATAGACTATTTTACTGCCATCTCTATGACTGACTGTCATTCTTCTCTTTTTCATTTTCTGAACTGCTAAGGTTTAAATATATAAGAGGAGACAGTTTATTTTCTCTAGTGAATTTAAGATTAAAGTATTTTTTATTAATGTGAGATGGACCTTTATGTTGTTTTCAGTCAGTATTAGTTTTCCCTTGAAACTATGAATTTCATTTTTACTATTTTTTGTTTGTTCTGAATCTTTTTTGACCTTGAGGCAGAAAAGTGCAGCTTTGCTTCAAAGCAACACCAAATAACTTTTCAACCTTCGCAAAATGTTTTCATAACCTTTGTGATTATACTTCCACTTACAACTAGTTCAATGACACCACTTTCACTGACACAGAGCAACTTTGGGGAAGGTGGCAGTAACCCTGCCACACAAAACAACCTCAGATATGCAGACTGTTTTACGGCATCCATCACTTCCCCTTTACCCCAATCGTTATAAAGGTGATCCATGAAGTTGATGGAACTAAGTTTCCCTAAGAGACTGGTTGATATCCAGGCACTGCAGAACATTCCTGCTGGAATCTATTTGTGTGTTTACAGTGAAATTATTGAACATAACATTAGATTTATATTGTTATTTGTTTTTAATGCTCTAAACTCGTCAGCACATCAGCCGCTGACGAGTCGGGTGGGGGGTGGTTGGTCAGGAAAACGATACGAAACAAAAGTTAAACGTTCTTTATTTCCAACACTTTCATATGACATTGTTTCCCCACAGTTAGATTCATTACCTCATCGCTATTCATCTTTTACACAGTCACTGGAAACAGAAATGTAATTAATCCAACTGCAGGTGACCGGGAGGTTGGGATTTTACCACACTATGGTCTTTACCACGCTGGTGCTTATGGGAATTTCTGTCTTCCTTTAAGCAATAAATACAGCTTTTGACTACTGGAGCTAAGCCAAAATCGACCAAAACTGAACGTTCCTTAGTTTTGCTTTAAATGTTATGGCGACAGTTCTGTTAAAGTACTGGTACTGTATAGCTTGGGTTGGAAAACTAATTATTGAAATTTGTGTTTTAAACGTTATTATTAGATATAAAAATAGGTTATTTTTAAATCTAAACAATATTTTTCTGTTTAATACCCAGCAGTACCACACCAGACTCCATTCATCCCATCAAGTCATTAGGTTAAGACTAGACTGACTTGATGGGATGAATGGGGTCTGGTGTGCTGCTGCTCGGATGGAAAGAAAACCAGCAGCCACGCGGCCTTTTCTGGAACCAGTTTGACACCTATAATCTATAACATTTAAATAAGAAAAGAATAAGAATTTACAAAGAAGTTAGGTAGTTTTTCACAACACTGTGCATTTGAAGTGTTGTTTTAAAGCTCCCTAATCCTCAAAATAAATGAAGAAGCGAGAATATCACTCACCATAGGCATTCTGCATACATTTCATGCTGGTGCTATTTTTATTAAGACGTAAAACATCATGATAAAACTTTGAAAGAGGGGAAAAAAAACTATAGTGAGAGAGCATGGAGTATGCCGCAATGTAATAACTATGTGTCCAGTTTACCTGTGTGTACCTGCGACTCAAGCTGCTATCTGAGATTGATTCTCTGCTTCTTATTGATTGCGTCCAGCACTCCAAATTAAATCAAGGCCAGATAAAGGAAAGCAATCACTGTGAAGAAACATGAGGAAAGATATAAGGTACTAATTTGATCAGTGTCTGGTGTGTACAGAGATAGCTTCAGTTATTTGTTGAGTGTCCTTCTAATTTCTCTTTTTTTTCATATGTTTTTCATTTCTGTTTTTTCTTTTTTTCTTTATTTCATTTTTGACCCATTAACTTATTCGTTAAGGACCAAAGTTACTCAACACTCTAAAACCAGAAGATATTTTGCTAGTTTAGCATGAGTAAAGCAACAAAAGGCTTTATCCAGACTACGGAAACATATTTGTAGCAAAACCTTTTAGCAAAAGATTTTACTCAAATCTTTTTACATCCTCAAAATTATTCGTCTAAGTGTCAACACACATATAGGCAGTTATCCAGCAAAATTAAATGTTCTGTTGATGTCAGTGTTTAGAGTTCAATTAGAGTAACTCTGTTAAGTCTTGATTTTAAAATCCACATTTAAGTTTCATTCAATCTATTAAATGTTATTTGGTCAAATAGATGCCATAATAAAACACGAGTTGAGACCCTTGTGGTGTAGGAAGCGCAGTCCGTCTCAGCTGTTTTTATATTTGGCCAAGACTCTTGACCCACATTGGTAACTGATGCTCAAAGAACCTGTGTACAGCAGCCTCACTTCAGTCAGTGTGTTCTTGGCAGATGAGGTTAGAATGTAGCTCACCACCATCAATGATAACTGTAATGTTAACTTTTGACAGGATACTCTAGTGTTAGATGAATTCAACCCCAAAAGGTGTTGAATTACAAAAGTAAAGGGTGTTGTTTCAACTCTGTCCTAGAGTAAACTGTTCAAAATTGTTACGATTTCAAAATTGTTAATTTAATTTAGTCAAGTGTGGACTAATATGGACAATTTGAAGGTGTTGAATTTAACTCCCTATGAGGGAACTTAACACTTTAAAATTTGCTGTGATATTCTAAAACAAAAATGTATTTATTTTAACCAATGTTTAACAAATTAAATGTCAATTCATAGAGACAGTATAGACAAAAAGTGCAGGAAATTTAGCTCAGGGTCAGTTATAATAGTATAAGCCCACCAATTAACTTTACCTCTGAATGACTTTACCATAAATTCATGTTTATTAAGTTTTGCTAAGCTAGAACAGATTACTGCATGGTTTTCATTGTTCTTATTTGTTATTTTGGTTTGGTTTTGCAATAAAATGATGAATCCACCGAAAACATTGGAGCTTTTAAAGAGGCTTTGGCTTATTTTTTTTCCTCGTTTTACAAAAAGTATGTAAGGCTAACATCACTGTAAGCTAACTGGATCAGTTAGTTTAGCTCAAACCTCTTTGTCCTAAGA
>JAUZNJ010031565.1:0-14159 GCA_034780135.1 Jordanella pulchra | reverse complement strand
AGTCTCATTCAGCCTTAACCTGATGACTTAATGAGATGACTATAGTCTGGTGTGCTACTGCTTGGTTGGAAAGAAAGACAGCAGCCACACGGCCCTTTCTGGAACCAGTTTGACACCCCTGGACTAGACACAGTTTAAATAAGGCCTGAGTTGGTGTGAGATTGCAGTTTAACTGAAAAATGAACAAAAATATATATGATACTAAAGGCTTAACACATTGATACTGTAATTATAGTTGCAATAATGTTATCCAGATAATGTCTTCAGTTATTTAAACTATTTTAAACACTAGTTTTATGTTTTTTACAGAATATTTTGGAGGCATGGAGAGGGAAAGTGCTGTGTTACAATGTATTGTATTGCTGTGTCTATTAAGGGTGAGTTTTTGTACACACAATAGGACTTTTTACGAATGTCAGTATCAATTCAATTCAATTAGATTCACTTCAGTCTAATTGAATAAAAATTTATTTATCCCAAAGGGAAATAAAGTTTTATAGTAACTCATGCTTTTGTTTTCTCTTAATCAGTTGTTGTAGGTGTTGCTAGCTTTAGGCAGGAAGGTTATTCTATATTGGTCTGTCTTGCACCGGATCAGGAGAAGCCTCTTACTGTAGACACTCTGTTGTTTAAAAAATCTTGTACCATCCATCCATCCATCCATCCATCCATCCATCCATCCATCCATCCATCCATCCATCCATCCATCCATCCATCCATGATACCTTGAAACCAGTAAACAGCTAATGACCACTCCTTCTTTTGCCACTATGCTAGTCCCATTTTGTTAAGTTCTTGAGCCTGGAATCCACACATTTTAAGCTACAGCCAAGCAGCCAGGCAAAAGGTGGGATTTATTATTCAGCAACTCTATTATTATTATCATTATCATACCAACCACCAGCAGCTTTAGTTTGAGGCCATACAGCTTGCAGTCCCTTGATCCAAAGTCACCCCCTTTGGAATGTTTTTATTCCTGAATAGCTGTTCAGTGCTCCACCATTTTTACCAGCCTCTGCGTAACATTGTCTTTGTGCCGTTAAAAGGTGTATCCTTAAACACAGCTGGTTGTAATGGCAGGAAATGACACCATAAAACCAAGAAACAGTAAAATGCAAGCTTCAGTGCTAAACATGACCTAATAAATCATACTGATTAAAAAGCTATACAGTTAAAATGGTGGTTCCATGTAACATTGTGTATAAAAAATATAAATATAAAACTTAAAAAAGGGTTAGAAATACAAAACATACTAGTGGTTTTACAATAATCAGTTGTGAGAGGCGTGTAAGTCAACTCTTACAGACTCCTCCATCAAACATGCCCATTCTCAACTGCACAGTGAAGATTAGCCAATCTAGAAGCATAGAGCCAAATTAGAAACATGTATGACAGCAATAACCACTGATTCCCACCAGCATCTTTCATTGAGCGCCTATATTCATCTTATGGTGGATAAGCTTTCAGATTGTTCTGCATGCTTGAAAGGTTGACCTATAAATGCAGCAGAAACACATTGACTCCAATCCCCCCCCCACACACACACACACACACACACAGACACACACACAGATACACTCCAGCAGAAACACAGAGTAAGGTATTCTGATATTGAAGGCTGAGTGATAATATCAAATCTATGAACTCAGCAATTTGCAGAACATGTGTTAATGCACGGCATACAGAATGAATACTGAAGCAAGAGGTGGTAAACAGTCCTCAGTGTTTGTGAAACAAAGGTACATGTGGTGGATGTATAAGAACTGTATGTGTGATAAACCGAGCTATAATGCTGAGTCATTCTAATATACTATAAGTTAGAACTGATGGTCAACACTGGTCAATCTGTTATTGCTGACAGAACACGAATGCAGCAAAAGTACTACTGCTTTTAAATGAAAACTTATAAACCTTCACTTCAGTATTTTTTTATCTGTATTTCTTGTTTTCTTTTGCCTTTTTTTTATCTCCCCTCACACCATTTTTAATCTTCTCCCCGTCTCTACAAAGATATTTTCCCTGACAGTTGAAATCAATCGCTTGTTTCATCTGACAATAACACGTATTTTGCTGCAAACAGTCAAATGAAAGCAATTCTCTTGCCTAATCCCACTGACAAGAAGCAGTGGCTATTTCCTCTTTTCTAAATAAAAACAAGCTGCTGATCTTTTTTGTTTATCAAAGCAAAAAGACTTGTGTTTGTTTAAAAGTCCTAATAGCTTTTGTCAAAATTTTAATTGGAAGTGTTTAAAGTAAAGTTTAGTTGTTTCATATTAAAACATTATGCTCTGCCTTCTTTGTCAACGCTGAAAATTCCCATATTTACTTTTCCTTTCTTATTTATAATATCTTGATACTAAGCAGAAAAGGGAAAATTGACAAAGAAAATAAAAGATTGTTAAGAAGCTTTTGAAGTTGCTATTTACATGTCACACATAAGTATAAAGCCATACTACAAACAATGTAGGTGTATTTAGTATTGTTTAAAATCAGGGCCTCACAGCAGAAGAGACTGAAAACCAAATTCTTCACAAAAAGAAGAATCCAAAACTTTGCATCCCAGGTGTGGTTTTATGATCAGTCTTATTGGATCAATACTATTTCTGTAAAATAATAGGTCTTTCAAAAATAAACATACTTGGTTTTCATTATGTCAGGTTCCTGTTTTTTTTTTCTGTTGGGGTTTGTTTTCTTTTTCTTTCCGGGCATTCGATGGACCCAGAGGCTCGGCTGGAGCAGCTTCGACAGCTTCAACGGCCACAGTTGTTTTGTATCTTCTCATCATTGGATAACTTCAATGACCGAGACTGCCGACACATCTATGCCTGAGCGTATTGCTTTCTATGGTATTCAGTTCCTTCCAGCGTAAGCCCAGAGATTTCCTTGAGTCCATGATTAGTAAGTAAGTAATTCTTTGTTGTCCTCCTCTCCAGTTATTGTTTCTTACGGAGAAATACTAGAGTTTCGGGCGGAGACCCAATCTATGTGTTCCTCCTATTTTTCCTGAGATGCCGTGGATCTTACCTAATGGTAGCCCAAACCCAGTCGCTCCTTCTCAGTTGGTCTTCAGCCTCAGTCAGGCAGTTCCTGTTGGCAGTCAGCTCTCGAGAACCGTTCAAGTACTGTCTCCCTGTTCCACCCTCAGCCTGCTCCTCACTCAGCAATAACATGCCATTTTCAAGTGGAACTGGACACCTACCCTGAAGGATCTTTCATCAGTCAAGTCAACCTCCCTGACAAGAAACCCCAGGATCTGTTACTTTGATTCTCCAAGTAAGACTGTTTTTACTTTAACCTCTGCGCTCCGAGTTCCGAGCTTAGTGAACGCATCACTCTTCCTAATGTTCCGCTTAGTGCAGTGAGAAACAGTTTTTTCCTTTTTACAAGAAGACAAATACTTTAATCGAAGAACTGTTCAAAAGTTATGTTTATTTTCATTAAATCATTTAACTGACCATGTCTCCTGTAGTGTTCTGCATGTCGGCTAACTCTCTAGAACCCAAAATTTACACATTTATTATTTTTAATATTAAAATAAATGATTTCATTGTATTTTGATGTAATTTAAAAGGTATTTAAAAACAATGCAGCGCATTTTTTTATCCTTATATTTTTCTAAATACCAATTTGAATTGTTTGGCATGCAATTGTATTCAGCCCCCTTTACTTTGATAATCCTAAACAAAATTCAGTGCAGCCATCTTCCTGTGGAAACCCCTTAGTAGAGAGAGTCCAATAGCTGTTCTGTTAGAGAAAATTACTGGACAAATGGTCCAGCTAAGCTCACTAGGCAAGATTTTCTGAGAAGCAGTCAAGTTACTTAGTGAAAACTGCAGACACCCACAGATCAGGTCAGATCAGCTGAATGGCCACTATTAATCAAGCACTCTACAAATTTGCTATTATAATAATACAAGGAAGCAAGGTAGGAAATAAAGCCTAACATAAAATAAGGTCCGATTCGACAAACACTGACCTCCAACAAGGAAGGAGTTGTACTATGTGGTGGGAAACAAATTAGCTTTTTCCGTCCAATTATTGCTCTTTTAATTTCTGTCCTCTCGGTCTACATTCAGCACATAGCAGAACCAAATACAGTACCCTTAATTTCATTCATTTTGTATATATTTTTTGTATATATTATTATTATTATTTCCCCCCTGGACAAGACTATGTCAGAGTTCTAGAGAGGAGGGTCCAGTCAAATACAGGCTTCAGGAGGAGCAGCTCGTCCCAGGCATGAAACAGTAGACTAGCTCTACACCCTTTGCAGGCTAATTTGAAAGTTTAAGAGAATTTCCTCATGTGTTTTGTGCACCATGACAAACTCAGAAATTGAAGTCACTTCTCCTCCACATCGAGAGGAGACAGTTGAGGTGGACACTAGCCTTGGGAAGTGTTTCAGGAACATCTCTCTCAGAGAAGGACCAGGGGATGACCCAGGACAAAGCTGAGGAGTTTTGTCTCTAAGTCTCTCTCCCTGAGCTGGCCTGGTGATGCACCAGGCTTCCCCCAGTAGAGGGCGTTTGGAGAAAGGGAAGTCTGGAGGTTTCTGTTGAGACTGCTTCCCCCCTGACCCTATCCCGAAAAAGCAGAAGACGATGAGTACGAGTATCTTTTTTTTTTTATTGTTTTTTTCTCTTAGTCGAAGGTTTTATTAGTCGCAGTGGATCTATTATTTGTTTTCTTTGTATTAAAGGATCTATTATTTGTTTTCTTTGTATAAAAACAATCTAGTGTATTTGTAAAAATCAATAAATGTTCTGCATGTAACAGCAAAAAGGAACAGATGGAATCTGTAAATTGTTCTGCTGTCATAATATCTCTTTGTTACGTTAATAAGGACCTTGGAATAGATACCTTTTCAGGGAATGTTCTAAAACAAGGTTCACTGTAAATCTAAAAAAAGGAGCACATGCTGACTGGTAAACTGTTTGTCAACAGTTTTCTAATTTCATGAAGCCTTCAATGTTGGAAATGCTTGGAAGTAAAAAGAAAAAAACATGAATAACTGTTTTTTTTTTTTAAACTTACACTCTGAGAAACTGTCAATGAACCTTTTAGTTGAGAATTTGCATATAGTTTAATTTATAAATAATTTACAAATTAAACTAAACTATACTTTTAACCCTTAGTCATAAACACGCTATCATCAACTAAGTAAGTAAGTGATTCAGGTGCAAAAAACTCAACTTCCTTGTTCCACTGAATAATTGACCTCTGTCACTTCTAGTATTAACCCAATCAGTTACACCGGTGGTCCCTCTATAGCTTACAATGCTGGCAGGGCTTTAATAAAGCGGTTTACTTTTTTTTGCCCGTTTTTTTTAGTCACTATAGCTTATTAGCTGCAATGGGTTTTTCTGCCACCTCAATCAGAGGAGAGACAAGAAAGTGATTAGAGCAATAAATAAATAGGTCTTAAACTGTGCATCCAATATGGAGACAATAAATTCACATGGGCAAAAAAACACAACAATGGCTTTTCAGTCACTGAGTTAGCTGTTCAACTGTCCACCACATTTGTGGTCATAGCTGTTTAGATCTAAGTTTGACAATTAATTAGTTTAAAAGAATGATGTTTTGCTAAAAGAGCAATTCATTATTTTAAATCAAAGAACTAATAATTAGAGATGTGAAATGAATGTATTCTTTTAGATTGGTGTGACATCACACATCATCTCTCTTTATTGTTTTTCAGTATCATTTGGAAAAGCCATTAATTGCAGCCACTTACATGGAGATCTCAACAGCATAGGAGCAAAATGGTGGGGAGTGTAATCTTCTGTAAAAATAACAGTTTACAATATTACTAAATCAGCACATTCATAATAAAATAAAATGTATAACATGATCCGATGACCTAAAATTAAATCATAAAGCAAATTATCAAAGCATTTATACCTTTCATCTAAGTTTTGTTGTTTTGTTTTAACTAAAACAAACTATGGTTTAAAAACTGATGGTAACCTAAAATGCAAGTGTTCATCTTTCTCCAGGAGCTATTCTACAACATTATTACCTTCAGCATGTGGCATTCCTACTGCATGATGCTCCTACCACCATGTTTTTTGTTTAGTTTCTACATCATGACATCTTTTTGAAACTAAAAATTATAACATACAAGCATATATCGCATTCTTGTAAACAATGGAAAGGAATAGCTGTATTGTTTCGACCAGCAACATATAAGTAAATATGATCAATTTAGAAAAATTAAAAAACAAATTTCTTCAGTTAGTGTTCAAGCAACTAAAACAACTCCTGTATTTCTTTGGCATTTTATTAAGAGATCTTAAACAATGCAGTAAACATGCAGTGCTTTATCTATAATGAACAATAGCAGTAACTAGCCTATTCCCTCTACTAGCTAGTAAATACTTCAGTCTTTTTCAAACAATTTTAAAAAGTCCATGTTTTTGGTGATGCAGCATTCCCTTTGGCAAAACTGAAAACACTTCATCAACTGCCCTTGTCTCAGGTCTTTTTTGGTTGGACATCAGACAAACATCACCTAAGAAATGTATTAATCATTTCAGATTCAACTTCCTTTCATCTCCAAGGTATACTTCTGAAGAAAAATGCCCAGAAAAATAAAATAAGAGGCATGAGAACCACTTAGAACTAATGATACTTAGTGATAAAGTAATATCACTTTGTCAGAGGTCTACAACCCACAGCTCGGGAGCCACTAGTGACCGTTTGGACTTACACAGTGGTTCCTAATAACACTGGCTAAAAATTGTATAGACATAACACCAAATTTAGATTTAAGCACTTTTTGATTTTTAAGCATGGAATATTTCCATTGTATTTACTCAGCTGAATAACTCTGATCTATTTTTCTTGTCCTTAGGATGGGTATAAATGGCATTATGGATTTTAAAGGTTGCGACCCCTGCAATAACCTTATCTTAAGAAACAGTTAATTCATTCCCCTAGCAAGTTACCATAAAGTTGACTCAAAGTTTCTGCTCTATTTCATTTATTTAAACTTTTTTTCTCCCTGCAATGCATCAGTGAGTTAGCAAAGGGAAGTTTTCTCTATGCTTTTAGAAAAAGTCCCATTTTTTTCTAAATGTGGCTTGTTTTCTAAAAGTCCAAGCTGCTATAAAAGTCAGCAGCCAATTGATCACAACCCCTCCATGAATTATGCAGAAGAGCTGATCTGGTCTGAATTTTTTTATCATTTCTAAAGCTTCAGGGTAAACTTTGAGAAAAATACCCCAATGCTGAGATTGTTTCTTTAGTTACTTAAAAGACGTACACTCAAGATAAACAAATCAAGCTTGTTTGGGTTTCTGAATACCTTTAAACTGCATCTGATGCAAGAAAAAAAAAATGATACTGAAAAGATATATATTTTCGTGCATTTTTAATACGTTTACTTGCTTACATTTTGAAATATGAGGCACTTAAAAGTCTTACGGTGGTGGCAAATTTATAGTCAGTCCAAAATGTCTAAGCATATTGATAAGATCATTCTCTTACTTGATACTGGTAAACATAATGTCATGGTGGAATAGTTTTCAGACAGAAAACTCTCACTGCTGTGGTTGCATATTTGCTTGAAGCCAGTGGATAATTTGCTGCTTGCATGGATTACTGTATGACACAGTAGTGCTGCCTCTCTAATATTAGAAAAAGCATAAAAATTAGTTAGGGTCAAAAATGACTTGATATAGTGAAGTTAATTAAAGTTATTTTGTGCCTGTGTCTACTTGGACCTAATGTCAGTTGGAATATGACCCCAGTGTAGTGAATTTCACTATATGCAAAAAAAACAAAAAAAATGAATTGTGATTACTGAATTACTCACAAATATATGAGCTCACAAACTGAGTTGGAACTGTATATATTATGAGTAAGTTCTTTTTCCATCAGTCTGATGTTTTATTTGACCCGAAAAACACTGTACAATGTTTTCTGAAAAAGCTTTTCGCTCTTGAAACTCTTTAGAATTTTCATCCATAAAAGGTACTCATTATACTGCATACTTGATGATAATTTTCCAAATAGGAAAGCCAAGAAATATTCTCTCTTTTATGAAAGTATGTTGTGAAACTGCACATTTGGTGCTGAGGAAAGCAGGTTTGGATGCTCATTACTACCAATAATATTTTGTTCATCTTAGGTCAGTTTCTCTTTGCAGTAAATCTGCAGGTACACCTTTGGAGGCCTGTAAATTCTGGTCCTGATTTACACAAAAGCCTGGAAATGCACTCCATTTCAATTAATGTTCAGCAGAAATTGGACCGTCTGATAAAAAAATCATGGGGAGGCTAAAACAAGGACCAAGAAATGGAATACAAGTAGAATACGGAAAGGAAATAAAAAAAATGTCTTTTTGATAAAAAAAATGCAGAAAAACATTGGAAAAGAACACAAATAATGAAACCCCCTTTACACTCTCACCCAGAGAAATAAAAACTGGTGTTGTTACCAGGGAGGATGCTTTCATCCTGGTGTTTCTATAGCAACTGTTTCCATTTTACTGACAGAGGAGTTATTATGCAAGATGTAAGAAAAAAATTCTTAAAACAATTTGATAGGTGTGATGATTGAATGTTTGTTGTACTCAAGCGAAAAATAATCATGAAAAGTAGGCAATTTAATAAAAAAAAAGCTAAAAAACTTTACTTCAAGATCTCTAGAATGGGAGATGTTCAACATACTTTGATGGATAGTAGAAAACAAACCAGTAAGCTGCTTGAAGTAAGGGAAAGGGAAGTTTCTGTGAGGCTTTACACAAAGAGGTTGAGACTTTAGAGGACCAGCTGCAGGATCTATTGTATCACTAACTTTGTTCTGCAAAACCTTTCATCCACACTCATTAGGCAAAAAATACTTTCTGTTTTTTTTCTCTTCGGGATTTCATTATATTCATTGGGCCTCATGCAACAGAATTTCTCCTACTATGGACTTTACAAACTCAACACGTCAGATTTAATAAAAGTTATAAACTCCACTAAATGATCATAAATGATCCCCATAAACATGAAGCAGTGTGTACCTGTGCGTAAAAGGGCATGCCTCCCTGAGAAATGTAAATCTACATAAACACTGCCACAATTGGGTGCCAAGGTTCATGCACTTATTGTGACAGTCACGCAATTTGTCAAACTTCATACATCACACATCACATGACTTTTCTCACGCATATTTTACCCATTAAATACTCAGTCATACTGCTTGCCGTATTTGAGTAACTCTTCTAGTAACTTAGATATCCAATCCCAGATCAATCCATCAGTCCTTTGTACCTAAATCAAACCAACTGAAGAAGACTAAACCACGCAGAAGCAACATAAGGCGGGTCTTAGTGTCTCTAACAATCTTTCTCACACAACAGCACCGACATTTAAAACCCAGTAGACATCCTCCTGCCTGTTGGAAAGTAACTCACCAAATTTTGTTCAGTGTTGATTAGTTCTTTGTTCTTGAGTTTTCTAGTTAATGCGTACAACTTTAAGGCTACTATAATTTTTTTCTTTCCTGTATCTACCTCTCATCCTGCCCACTGCACACATGAAAGCGAGACCCTAACGTTAGTCTCAGTGTGTGGTTGTGTGCCAGTTATACAATTTTTAACATCAACTTAGACCCCCTGAAGCAGTTCTTTTGTTAAATAATTTTAATTCCATTTAAATATTTACCCTGAAAAAAGCACACTGTTTATTTTTAGCATGGGCAAAAGTTGCATATTATATCATGATGTAGTCTAATAAAATGGGTAATTGCCTCCATGTAAGAAAAACAACTGCAGTCATTCAGTGAAAAACTAGTTTTGAATAACAGCTGACTGATTACGCGAGACCCCTACATCAGGTCTTGACCACTCGCAAAATTTGTTTTGACTAGAGAAATTAGAAATAGGAGAAAAATGGTAAATGTGACATTTTCTCCTAAATCTTACATACAAATGATTTACGAACAAATTTGTGCATAGGAATGGTTCTTTCATGAGGCCCAATATCTTTTGAATTTGCTATGTAACGTCAATGAATCAGAAAAGTCAGTAAAGTCAATGAATGAATAAATAAATAACTACATAGATAAAAATTAAATAAATGAATTCACATTTTATGGGCAGTAGGCCCAAAATCCTAAATGTTTTTTTTAGATTGATCAGCTCTTTGGGATTGTGCAGTGCTTCTTCAACCTTTGACTAATCCAGGAGAAGTGTCAGTGTTTGACCTCTTGCGTTGTTCTAGTACCATACAAATACTATTATAGTCCTCAATAACCATAGATCTGTTGCTCTGACATCCAAAAGGACCATAAGGTCCTAGAAACACTCGTGCTGGTTTACTTGAGTGCATAAAAAAAGTTGTCAGTTTGTTCATTGTGGTGGAGTTGGAATTTAAAATGCCATCATATGCCATTCCTTCTTCATTAAACCCGCTGTCATTTTTAAAAGACTAGATGGCACTATAAGGATCAAGTTTCAGTTTCTCCAATGCATTTAAGCTGATTGAGCTGCATTTGTTTTGTTTAGTTTGTGAGACTAATGGATCAATCAGAGGAGGACCACAAGGGACAATATTCTCACCATTTATTTTCAAACTGTTCAGGAAATCCTTTAATAGCCCGTTAAAGAAAACCATATTATGGAAGTTCCATGATTTTTTTTTCCTTTGGGAATATTATAACATGCTTGAATCTAACTCACTCCAGAATTTAAGACACACCTAATCATTACTTAACCATTACTTTTGGTATCTTTATCTTTAATTACATTGCAACGTGTCTGTAATCAAAGTGGAATGAATATAATATGTACTTATAACTGAATTAAATATTTCTGTCTATATAATAGATTAAATGAGATGAATTCTATAAACAGTCCAAGACTTTCACTGTTGGCAAAAAATAATTATCTGAATATCCCACAATACCTGCCTCTATTTTATGAGCCACTCCCAGCATTCAGCATGCCACGGTGAGGTAATGTTTATTTGTGCAAACAGAAAATCTGAAAACAGATTTGCTATTTATCAATTATAAATCTGATAAGCATGATTTCACGTAAAATACAAAGAAATTAAATCATTTAGCCAAGGCATATCTAAAAGGCATGTTTGGTTTTTTCAGGCTGGAATTCCCTGACTTAGCTGGAAATGACTTTATATATGCCATAGTATTGGATGCAAATAAAGTGATGTTAAAGCTTTATTTACCTAAAACTTGTTATCCTCAAATGTCCTCATAATTGTGGCATAATTGTGAGATAAAGTCATGTTTTTTTTAACATTATATGGACATCCATGAAATTCTTCACCATCTGTTTTTTGGTTGTTTTAACCCTTTACAACTAAATTGTCTATTTACTCTTATGAACTGTACATGCCTGCTTGTTTTCCTGTGCCGCAAAACATAAGCAAAAATGTGACAACATAAATGAGAAATATAATAAGTAATCAAACTGAGTACCCAAAGTTTAATCCTATCAGTGACAAATAAATGAGATAACAAGAAAGTACATGTGTACTGTAACAAATGTTCATAAATGTATGGTACACAATGCTGTATTTACATAAAGGAATTTTCTGTAATTTCTTTGTATTGATCTTTCAACCATATTTGTCAGAGCTGTTTAGGTAAGAGAGTTCTGACAACTCCACTGACAATGGGCAACATTTAGAGTAATTTACATTAAAGAAAAATATAGAGAAAAAAAATTTGTAAATAACGGATAGGGTTGTGTTTTGCTGAGTTTTTTAACAGAAAAACTTGTAAAAAAAAAACAAAAAAAACAACAAAGGTCTTGGCAGAAAATTACCAGGACATTTTCTGTTTTTTAAGGAATATTTTTTTGCGGTGTGAATGTAAACTGGTATCAGAGGAAGAATAACATGGCATCTTTGTTGAGATTATTTTATCATAAAATTGACCTGATTGATTTAATTTTACCTTTTGGGTTTGGATAAATTAATTTTGTACAAAAATGTGCTACCGGTCATATGGAAATGTATTGTTTTAAATTTTCTGAGCGCTTTCAGTGTTCCTCTGTAACTTCTTTCATTTCCTGATAGGTTGTCATGTTTCATTATGCTCTAATCTGAAGCAATAGTTCTAAGTGTATATATTTCTTAGACTTCTTTTTGATTGTACTGTTGCCATTTTCAGGACAACAGATTCATAACGAAAAGTTTATGCAAAAGCAAGGGCCATCCATCATCTAGAGCCTCCTTATGTACGAAACACACACATCTCTTTTACTAACTACGTCATGTTCATGCGTGATTTAGTGACAGATTTTAAACAAAGGAATGCAGGATCATTAAACTCTGGATGCTGCCTTTTGCCTTCAGCACATCCCATGACAACACAACACTGTCAACACTTTCACATAACCTTTTTTGTTGCTGTAGTAATTGCCGATTAACTGTCTGTTAGAAAAACAAGACTAAGCAGAGCATGAAGCGTGAAACAGAGAGATGGTGTAAGATGGTGACAAAGAAAAGAGAGAGAAATGAATAGGCACTGAAATAAAAGAATAAAGAATTTGAGAAGGGGGGGCATGCACACTTAGTCACAGGTCAACAGAACTATAAATACTTAACATCAATTGCTTCTAATGACAGACAATTCTAACTAGTCTTTTATAGAAACAGTCATCATGCTGCCATGAAAGGATTAATATTTAGATTAGCAGAAAAGATTTAAAAGCTCCAATAGCTCAAGGGCCTGACATACAGACCAATGCACAGATACACACACACTCTCGTCTTGCTATATATAGTAAGGACTCACTCCTATTGTCCTTCCATTGATTTTAAGTTATTTTCAACCTTTCCTATGCATAAACATTACCCTAAACCTATTACCAGTGCATGCCAACCTAATCCAGTTGACACCTTAGCCCTAAACCTAACCATTAGCAAAATAGCTTGTGAGGACCAGCCAAAATGTCCTCACTTTGTAAAAATGTCCTCACTTCAAGCATTACAAACTTAAACTGGTCCTCGCCAGTTTAAGAAGCCTGTCTTTTTATTTGTAGTGAGAGCTTTGAGTTTGTTTACATCGACTACCATTGATTTCAATTTTTAACTGTAACCCTGACAATAACCCTAAACTTAACTATTATCAGTGTATACCTCATCCTAACCTTAACCTAAACTCAATTGACACCCTTGTCCTAAACCTAAACGGTTAGCAAAAAATGAAGGAAAGACCAGCAAACTTCCCGCTGTTGATCCAAACAGACCCCACAATGATTGTGAAATGAAAACACAGCCCTTACTTAGATGCCAAAACAGCTGCACACACACACACACACACACATCCACACACATACACACACACACCTTCTTCCATTAAATATTAAGACTAGATAAAGTCTAGTCACAGCAACTCATAATGGTTTGCTATGGCAATCTCTCAGTAAAGCCGCATAGGAAGGACATAAATAAAAAAAAGCATAAAGTCCAGCATCAAATGTCAAAGAATTTCAAAGGAAGTGTAAACTCACAAGAGTCACATCTGGGGTCAAACAAAAACAGCTCAAAGCAGTTCGCTTCAGCCTCCCTGTGATTGTTGGTCTCAGAGGGGTTCATCTCCCGAGGAGCCTGACGTCCTGTCACCATAGCCACCCTGAGTATTATGCATAAGGCCTACTTTAATTTGAATTCCCTCACACAGAAAACTTTCTGCTGGCAGGGCTGGTTTCCAGGCAGAGATGGTGATTTTTCCTCTGTAAAACCGAAAACAAACATCCATTCATCCATAGTAATCATACAGCTATTAAAGCAGTGTATTGCCAAATGATTGATAATAGAGAGTAAATGTAGGGAGAAAAGAGGAGAAAAGTGAAATGGATCAACAGATTATAACCTGGTGCTTAAAAAAAAAATTAAACAAAACGAACACAGAAGAGTAATGAATTTATTTAACTCCCATTAATAATGCAGAGCACCAAGAAGAATGGTTGCTGAGAATGATACAGGATTTAAATAAAAAAAATATATATATATAATAAAAAATAATTTAAGATTATTTAAATGATATTAAAATATAAAAAAGGAGGAATTCTCAAGTTTAAATCTGAACACAAGGTATGAAACTGAACAATGTGTTGGAATCCGGAGCCTGTCGCTCCATCTTCTCTCCAGCAGAGTGCGCCTCGAGTCCCCTGGGCTGGAGCCCTCACACACCTG
>JAUZNJ010031564.1:0-14159 GCA_034780135.1 Jordanella pulchra | reverse complement strand
ATATTTCCCAGCAAGGTTTTTGTCTCTCGGGTTCCTGATTGGTTCTCTAATAAGTTAAAGTATCAAAGAAAATACATTCAGAAGCAGAAAGAGCAGCGTGAGCTGGAATAATCAGTTCCTGCTGAACGCCGTTAAAACATTAACAAAAGTAATAACTTTGAGTGCTTCTGGAAGAAGGAAATCCCCCGGCCGAGAGAGACACATCGCTGGACATTTCTTCTTGTTAAAAGAAGAGAAGAGTGAGCTTTTTTCCTCTCCACTGCTTAGTGTGCGGGACTGCAGTAGAAAACAACGACTCAATGCAAGCGAAGTCTCAGACTAGGGAGGCTGTCCCTTCCATTAGCACTATCATTTCTAGAAAAGCACCAAAGAATACTCTGAAGACCTTCCTTCTAGGATGTAGAATGAGCCAAAGTTCCCAAAAACCAAAAATCTTCATGGAAACTTTGGAATTTATTATTATTATGTGAATGAAATTGCGCATAAATATCAGGAAATAAATTGGAACAGATGTTTGTTTTTCCTCGTGTCACTATGTCAATAAAGAAAAAATGAAAAGTTCCCGAAAGAAAAATGTCTTAGAATTTAAATCCTGATTAAAGATCTCATTATTCTTGGATAGAGGAATTGTCAAAGGTTCACAGAAATAAGATGCTCAAAGGTGCTGCAGGAAGCCTAAAGCGGGGACATTAGTGACTTGGCTGTTTGCTCCAATTGTTAAAAACCAGTGTCGTGAGAAAGTGTGACAGCCTGTAGTCTGTTCCAGAGTAAGAAGTCAATCAAGGAGTTAGAAAAAGTTGAAATGCTGCTGTTATTATCTCCAATCACGCATTTGCTGTTCTCAGGTCTGGGAAGTCATCATTTTAAGCCTGAAAGAATGCTCTGTGGTCACACGCAGAAATAATAAGTGGTTTTCTCCAGGTCTGGATGGTGGCCAAGACCAGCATTTCATCTGCCACAGTTAGCTAAATGTATTTGGGTTCAAACAAGCTGAAATCACCAGTAGAAGTGCAGGATTTCATGGTAAATTCTTCTCGCGTATCGTTTTTCTGCCTTTAAGTCTCTCGCTTTAAGCCCCCTTTTCTCCCCTTCTTTTTTTTGTTTTACCTGGGAGGCGCAGGTGTGAAAGGGCGAGGCCGTGGAAAAACATTCGATTCTGCAAACTTGTCATGTAGGAATCCATTTACTGACCTCCACATCTTGGCACACAATGACAAATGGGTTTGCAATTTTCCGCCTGACTGGGGGGCAACAAAGCACAGTTCCACTTTCACTGGTAGTCGGCCTGCAGGGTACAGTCTCCCTGCTGAACGCTGTTCTACCGGCGCAGGGAGCGTTTGGTCAAAATAGACAATTACACGCAGTGTGAAGTATCAAGACAAACATACTTAGGTAAAAGGCTGACTTCACAGTCTGAGGTCATCTGTTGATGACTTATTTTTCTCCTATCAAAATTTCATGATAGCTTTTTGTTCATTGCCACTCACAAATGAAAGCTTTCCTCACAGAGGTTGATGCCATTGTTGAGAACATCTCTGTCCTGATCTCAGACTGATTTCAGCTTGGCTCCAGACCGCTGGTCACTAAAATGATCTAATCCAACAGATTCAGTTTTTTTCTTGCAGTCTAACGGTTCATCCAAGTGTGAAAAACCATCTTAAAAACCATCTTTTTCTGTTGCTTATTGAGGGTCTCTTTGTTCTTCTCCCTTCTATTATGTCTTCATTTAATGTTAGAGTTGATGCGATGCCTTGAACACCTGATATATCATGAAAAATGCTCCATTTTTAACTCTTATAAATACATTTTGTTGTGTGCTTTAAATCCAGGAGTGACATTTAGTTTTAATTATTTTGTTTTGCACTTTTTGAACAATAGAAGTGTTTAAGCAAAGTTAAATATATTGTAAAGTATCACATTGGAGAAGCTTGATGGAAACAGCACAATTCAAATGAACTGACTTGATTTCTCCAGAAAGTTTTCTTACTTTAGGTGGTTTTTGACTTTTTGAAAAAGAGTAAATGTGCTAAAGAAGAGATGGAAACACATGTTGAATAAGTTCTGACGGAGCAAACATTTACCACACCGGACTGATCGTCTCTTTCTGCCGCAGTCGTCCTGAAGGCAGCATCACAATCACACTTGTCTCTTAATGTCTTCAGATTGCTTGTTCCAACACTAGCTGACATGATGAAATAATTAAAACATGTCTGATGGCAACACATGCTTTAAAACCTCCATTGCTGAGGTTGGCGCTAGCTTGCCAACTTTCCTGTATATCTCAGCCAAGTGTAAAGTAATCGTATGAAAGCAATGAGCTTTTTTCTTTCTTTGACATTTTAAAAGTTAACTCAAAATTTGAAGGGGGACGGACTCAGACCAACCAGCTGGTAGAAAACGTCTTGAACCATCAGATGACCCTTACCTCAGGGTCAGGAGACTTTGTCTGAACGTACTGCCTACAGCTGATCAAAAGCTCAATAGTTCCTGGACTTTATGGTGCTCCAGTATTTTCTAATCAGGATGAGCAGGTTTCTTCCTTTTAAAACAGGAGTTGTTCCTCTCCACTGTCACCCTGATCTTTACCAGAAGGAAGTGGTGCATTGTGTTCCCTCTGCTGACCCTCAGAGGACTCCCTCTACTAACTGCTATTATGTGAATGAAATTGCGCATAAATATCAGGAAATAAATTGGAACAGATGTTTGTTTTTCCTCGTGTCACTATGTCAATAAAGAAAAAATGAAAAGTTCCCGAAAGAAAAATGTCTTAGAATTTAAATCCTGATTAAAGATCTCATTATTCTTGGATAGAGGAATTGTCAAAGGTTCACAGAAATAAGATGCTCAAAGGTGCTGCAGGAAGCCTAAAGCGGGGACATTAGTGACTTGGCTGTTTGCTCCAATTGTTAAAAAACTCATCATCATTCACATTTTCACTGTTGAGTTAAAAGAGCTCATGTTTAATTTTTGACACAAGTGACTTCAGAGAAAATCAAAATGGTGCAAACCAGTTATCTTTACACTAAATGTGCAAAACTTTCTTGTATTTTCTCCTTTGGAAGTATCAATAAAATTCAGTAATTTAATTCAATGAATTAATATTTTATTTATCCATTACACACAATGAGTTGATCTTTTTTTCCTCACAGTTTTAAGACTAAAAGTTTTAAACATAATATATGGATAATAACTTCTTATTGCAGAATCAACATGTTTAATAGAATGCGCTGAAGGTCTGCATGATGGTTTGCAGCGTAGCATGGAGAGGATGAGCCTGCAGCTCTGCTGAGGTGGTCAGGAAGCCCTGGTTGCAGTTTACCTGAAGCACTGGCGTCCATGGTTGGTCTTTATCGTCTTCCTCTGCATGAAAGCCCAAAGAACCAAGTCCTCCCTCAGAAGGAAGTCGGCATCTATATAAAGGTTGTCAGAGAGAGGCGGGAAGGGCTCCAACATGTTCTGCTGGAGAGAAGCCTCCCACTGGATCCCGATCAACTACTCAGTGCTTAAATGCCCTTGCTGGGGCAGGGGAAGTGTTTTTTCATCGGGACACAGAAAATAGAATGAAACAAAAAACTGAGAAAGAGTTCCTCGTTCATTAAGTGAAGCAATGAGCTATTAGCAGCTTTGGAAACCTCAGATCTGACAAATGAAAAACTGGGATTCAGTCTCAAAATGACTGAAGCTAAAAGCACAAGAACTTCATTTTGAAATGATCTATAAATAAAACCATTTTGGATTCTTTAGCAAAAATGTGAAGGAGAAGAAATACAAAAAGAGCAAAGTTAGAGGAAGGAAGAATGGTAGAGAATAATGTTAGTATAAGTGAAGATGAGTGGATTTCAGAGTCAAAGGAAAGCAAAGAGGACAGAGTGGAGGAAAAGGATCCACAGAATCCAGCTCATCCAGCTCATCCAACTCAGCCATTGAATGTATTTATTCTAGATCTAAACTCCAATAATGATCTCAGATGTTTTTCTCTGTGAGACGTTTTGTTGTGCAGCAGAACAATCGTTGCCTTATGTTCTTCTAAAAGTGATGATTAAAATCAGCCCCCAAAATTAATCTAATTTGTCTTCTATGTTCGTTTGGTTATTTTGTGGATTTATTTTATTATTTAGCCTTTACCTAAAAGTTGCCTTTGTTTCTTAGAGGAGAAAATGACACAGCATTTTTTAAGTGTTTCTTCAAATATTTTGTTGATCCCATATAAGGGATTTTTTTTACATATTTCAGGGTTCAGCTTCACCACCCTGCCCAGACCGTTTGTTCCTCCTTTGCTTCCCATGTTGAATTTTCTAGATCCTCCACTACATTTTACATTAAAGGAGTAAAAGTGCAGCTTTTATTAAGATTTTCCAGTGCATTACCTGCTGCTCACGGGGAGTTTGCTCTACCAGGATCTGGCCTCCTTCAGGTTCTCCTGTGTTTAAAAGCTGTCAGTCAGTCAGACCAGTGTGTGCACACACAACTTCTTTCCCTTTTGTTCAACACAACACCTAAAGATCTCCCTGTTCTGTTAAAGTCTCCATGGAGATGCAAACAGAGGAGCATATTTTCCGCTGCAGCTGACAGCTCTCAGTACGGACTGTCAGTGAATCAGGTATGGCCTAATTGCCACCTGCAAACGGCAGACGGCAAAAATCCTCAGAGCTTTGACTCTGGATTGGAACAAATCCAAAGCATGAAGATGCAAAAACAGATTTCTTAAGACTATTAAACATTAAAAATGATACTCCTGGCTTTCAGAAACGCATGGCTGCAGACATTTTCCAGGTTTTCTTTCCTGGCACTCATAAAAGCCCAGAAGTATCCAGTGGATAACTCTATACTTACACTTCTGCTCTAATCCCCATAAACATACATGCAGCTAATAATTTGTGCGCACAGCAATTTACTAAGTAATAAACAAACAAGAAAGAGCCTGAAATCAATAGTTGCAGGATTGCGATGACACAAAGCTGCAGACGCCGTCCCTGCACAAAACACACGCTTAGACGTGGCCCCTAGCTTTAAAGCAACAGGTGAGCTTCGCGGCACCTCCCCTGTCTTTCCCCAGCAAGGCTGGCTAAATATAGAAATTATGCTCTGTGATAATTGGGGGCAGACAACAAAGCCAGCAATATTTTCACCCTCCTCCTCCTCCTCTTTTGCTGCTAAAGTCCCATCTCCAGCTGGCAAACAGCAGGGCCGACATCAGAGTGCGGGAGCTGGGGTGTTGAGGGAACACCTGCGCTGGCTGCCTGGCCTGTGAAGATAGACGAGGAAGATCACTGACTTCCACACCCGCAAACGTGTTTGATATTTGCACACACACTTGGTTCGGTTTCCTCGACGGGCTGAAGAGGTGATGAAAGTTGGGGAGCGTCCGCTAAGTGTGTGAGATCAGGGGGGTGGGGGGGCTTAAATGTTTTCTGCGAGAAGCCAGGGACCACCTGCAGGAGGAGGAGTAATGGGGGAAAAAAATCATCTGCAGACTGTAAAAACAGAATTTAAACAGGTGCCAAAAAGCACTTCTGGGCATCAGCTATCTGGTTTGCAGAGTGTTTAGAGAGATCCCACTGAAAACGTCAAAGGGAACAACATGGAGGCGGCGAAACCCGAGAGAAGAACCAGACTGTGATTAATGGAGATTTCATCAGCTTGAAAAGTCACAATAAAAACTGCCAATCTAAAAACAACTGTCCACAAAAACACTGGAAGGCTGCTTGTTTTAAAGACAAGGTGTGTTTAGATGATGGACGGGGGATGTCCAGGTTATTATACACTCCTGGATGCTGTCATTAATCGACGGCAGCAGTCAGAGCTCAAGGTGTACAGGTGGGAAAGTCCCACAGTGTCAAGCTGTAGGCAGGAGAGAGTTGGTAGCAGAGCTGCCAGCCCATATTGAGACACTCCACTGACTCACAAGCTCACAGATCACACACAGAGCTTTCATGCTTCAACACGGGTCTGCTCCCAGGTGGAAAGAAAACTGCACAGGCAAGGAGGAGAATGTGGCTTCTGCTCGAGATAAATGACAACTCCAACATGAAAAGGCAAACATGGCCTACTTAGCCACGTCTCATCTGCCCTAACTTCCACTGTTTAATACGATGTGTCAACAACTGCTCTCTAACCGTCTCTTTAGTCCTTATCGCTCTGACCTCCACTTTTATTCATCTGCTTAAGTTGCAGGGCCTCAGCTAAAGGTCAGATTTTATTTGGCTCTGATCGGGCTGTTGCTCGGACTCTTCGTTCACAGCGTCCCGCTTTGAAGTTTTTTTACACATACACCAAGTCTGCCAGCATAACGGCGTCCATAAAGAAAGACAACACCGCTCTCGTTAGTGGGTTTATATGTTTAAACTCTGAAAGGCAAAGTCAACCACTAAAACAGAGCTGTTAAAAAAAGTCTGTTAAAAGTTAAAGGTTTGGTATTTTGATAACAGCATTGGTTTCTGAGGAGAAAGGAAAAAAAAGTTCATTTCTGACTCTGAAAAAGATTTTCTCATCACTCGGGTCTGTTTAGGGTTTTCTGACAGGACGACGGCGGGTAGTTTTTTGCTATCAACATATAATTTATAGAACCAGGGATGCAGTTTGCAGCATTGCTGCTTTGCAACAAGAAGGTTAGGGTTCAATTCCTGGATTAGGGTCTTCATGTATGTCCCCTGTACAGGCATGGGTTCTCCAGCTTCCTCCTGCAGTCCAGAAACACGACCGTTGTGTTGATTGGTGTGCCTGCGTCCCCCGGTGAAGGACTGGTGACCTGTACAGGCTGTTATTGGACCAGAAGTGGGAACATCCCGGTCAGTTCTCCAGTCCAACTGGTGTGTTTTTGGACTATGAGAGGGAAGTCAGAGGACCCAGCAAGAACCCACACATCCACTGGGAGAAGATACAAACTGCATGAAAGCATTCAAGCCGTGGACGTATCTTCAGCCGTTTCTACCCCTGCAGCCCACAGATACGTGATCTTTAATCTTAGTTTTACAAATAAAAGCCAATGAAAATCAATCCCCCAAAAACAATACAAAGCACATAACCTTCATACACCGTGCAGCAGCGAATGGTCACAATTTATTCTTGGCATGAATTGAGCTGTTATTTGAAGCCCTCGGTTTTCTAGACACCATTAGAGAGCAGTTTTGGGTTATAAGATAATATCAAAACCTCATTCATCTCCAATATTGATGTTCAATCTTCCAACTAAAAGCATTAAGAGTATAGAACCACTGCAGCAGCATGAGGGAATCAGCCGGGATGGCGGCAGTGACTCTGGAGGAGCTGCAGATAGTCTAAGAAGGAATGTAAATCTTAAATGGAGCTTACACATACCCACATATTGTATGGTGCATGTTAGACATGGGTCAGCATCAAGCTACATCCAGGCTTTACAGATAAAAGCGTACATCTTCCATCAAAGCAATCAAACAGTTTAAAGTCTTTAATGAAATGCTGGAGAAAGGGATAATAGAAGCAGGTTAAGTCCCCTCCCCCAACTGTTGCTGGGCACTGATGGTCAGCTGGCTGGGAACAGGACTTCGATCCCATTTCCTTTCCAACCAAAAAGATAAAGTTGGCTGTTTTGAAATATTTCATATCATGAAAAATCCTAAACAGTCAGGATGGAGCCCAGATTGATAACATGTTTTAAACTTAATAAACACACTTACTTAAAAAAAACAACTTTTTTTGATTTTATGACACCTGAAATAAAGCCACATTGCTTTTCAAAACGGGAGGAATACTTATGCTTAAAATTTGGCCCTAGGATTTGCATTTCATAATCGGTTTGAATTATTTTTAATAAAAGATTTGAAGGTTGTTGTGGTAATAATATAGTTTTTACTCAATGTGATCTTACAACAGAACGGACATTAAGTACTCATCCAAAAAAATATACCATAAAAGATTGGGATAGAAAACAATTAGGGTAGCTTTTAAAAGATTTTATAATTTGGATTTAATAATAGACAAGTACTGAATAAACTGGTTATTTTGTTTTAGGATAAAGAAGATAAAAATAAAGTTTTTCAGTCTTTATATAGTTGAAATTGTTCCAAGGTGGGCTTCCTAGATTCTACTTGTAAAAATATATTCTCCAATAAATAAATATATAAGATAAATATGTGTATCTAAAATGAATAAATAGACTTTTACACTTTTGCAAATGTCTCCAACAGGTTTGAAATAAAATGCAATTCCTTCAAAGTCCTTCTCAACAGACAGTATTCTCGCTCAGACAGCGGCCCAGAAGAACCTCCTGGGATGGGACGCTGCGTGACCTCTCAGCCTCGTCTCCCCAGATGTTACCTGTTCTCTGCAGGTACTTTTCTGGGATCGTCCGGCCTCTGGAACAAACGAGCCCCTCATGCCGAGGCATTCTAGCCTGTCTTCTTGGCTGCTGAGAGATGGCCACTGTGCATTCCTACAAGAGGCCCCCAGTGCCTTTACCTCTGCTGGTAGAGGTCCTCCAGCCAGCGCCTGGCATCGTTTCAGCCTCTGTTTCTCGATGGGCTCCCTGCCTAACAGGGCTGTAAAGCTGCTACTCCTGATCTGGGACTTTGTGTCTCAGCTGTGTCCCAGGATATCCTTATACAGTTCTGGCACTCGCTCTGGGTCCACAGGCCTGGGCAAGAAGTGTGTGAATTTCTGGTGCCTTCTGGATTTAGTCCCGTCCCTTGGGGTCCCATCTTTGTTTAATGCCACAAAGTAACGCGTCCCTTTGTCTCCGTGTTTATAGAGGTTCGACGAGTAGGTGTTGTACCAGTTTTCCTCAAACTGCTCCCTGAAGACACACTCAGGTGTGAGCTTTTCCTAAAAAAAAGATTAAAGTAGTGGTTTTAAATGATAAAATTTAAAAAGGACACTATTTACATCAATCCATAATGTAAAGTGGTCATGAAAATGTTGATATTTAAGGTATACAGGTGGATATCAATGAATTAAAAGATGATACCACAAATCTATTTAGGTTATTCAGTTTAAAACAGAAACTCAAAACTTGTCATAGGAGCAAATAAAAGGGTTTTTGACAGAAACGTTAAGCAAGGTTCAAGTTACAGCCTCCCACCACTGAATCACAGAAACAAGGCTGAATAAATAAAAATCAGTGAAATATCACAATAGATTCTGCAGACAACACTCTATAATATACTTTAATTGAATTCCTCAACAGTTTCAAACACCAAAAATCTCTATATGACACAAAGTGTTCAATTCTAACATGGAAAACCGAGGCTGAAAAAGAAATAAATACCTCCGAAAAAGAATGTATTTCAGAAAAACAAGTAACACCAGCAAACATCTGCTAATCAGAAGGAAGAATTCCAGCTTCCAAGTTCAGGATAAGTCCTGATTTTTTTCATTCAGACATTTTTGAAAGCAGAACTGGTACTTACAGAGCCATAGAGCTCCCCTTTGTCGTTCATCCCCAGGTAAAGCCCACTGTCCACTCCTTTTATGCTTATCAGTCCAACAGCAAGGCTTATGAATTCCAAAATACCTGCAGAAGAATAACACAGTTGTTCTGCGCATGATCAAAGTAACTCAAACATTCAGTTTAAACTGTGATTTCAAAAGTTTTTTTTACACAGGTTTTTGCTTTAATTGGATTAATTGTGAGGGTTTTTATTGAAGTCATACACATTTATAATTGAATGTTGTAGTTCGGATCGGTTTAAAATGTTTAACTAAATTTGAATTTGTCTTCATGATATTAATGGTTTGATGTAAGTGGAATCTCTCTGCTGTCCTGAAGGGACATTTCTTGTGAAATTGACGCAATGAATGTAATATTTACCATAACGACTGTGGTCCTTTCTCGTGCCCTGCACCGAGCCATCCGGAAGTATCTCCAGATGAAACCCAGTCCTGCAGTACAGCTGCCTCCTCCTCAAAATGCCCTTTAAGTGTTTCAGATCCGGCGTGGTGGGCAGGTACCGCCTGTCCCCGGGGGCGAGGTGCTCCCCCAGCAGGATCGGACCGTCCCCGGGAGGCGTGAGGAAGAAATGGGAGCCGACGTGAACGACGCCGTCGATGCCGTGGAGGACGCCTCCAACTTCCCCTAGAGTAGCGGGTGCTGCCATCGCGTCAGCGGGTAAAGTTCAGCGGGTCCGGTGGGAGCGCTGCTGATGCCGCTCACTGCATGTTTACGTCCTCCGTTACTCAGTGCAGCTCCCCGCGGGGCGGAAACTCTCCCAAATCTCTGCTGCGCTGATCGGATGGAGGTGGGCTGCAGTCAGCGGCTCATATGGGACACCTGTCCGCAGAGCCAGCCGGTGGTTCCTGCTGGAGCACTGAGTAAAGGCTGCAGATCAGAGCAGGTGAAGCCGCTCCTCAAGGTCTGAGCTCCAAGTCGCAGGGGTGGCGAGGCAGGTGTAAAACCACAGCACTAGTGATGGGCGGGGCAGCCACCGCTGGGACTTGCCCTGGCAGGGATTTTTTTCTCCTCCTTAGGCGCAGAATACAAGAGACACAGGAGAAAAGGGCAGCTGGAGAGAAATCCCAACGCAGCTGTTTGAATTTAAAGCAAATGTAGAGCTACTCATACTCATCCAAAACTTTGACAGTTTTTAGTTTTAATACCATTTCCAACAGGACTCTTAAAATCAGGGGCGCATACAGAACATTGTCAAAGATGGGCGGATGTGGACACCTCATTCAAGACTGCATTTTATAGGAGAATTTAAGGATTTTCAATAGCCTACATATTTTCTCTGTATTTATTTATGATTTATATTTTTATGTATTTATCAATATAAACTATTATTTGATATGTATTTTCCATTCGTGATTAATAAAGTATTTTTTGAATTAAAAATTAAATTGAAAATTATAACATGTAAAACTTTTGTTCTGCAATTTGCTTCAAATGTCATCTATACATGTAAATAGTGTGGTCTATGGGCGATTCTAGACTGGGGCCAAAGTGGAGCCAGTGCCCCACCAGTCTTGGCCCCTGTTATGGCTCTTGTACTAGCTATAACACTAAATTTATTTTCTAATGGTAATATGCATTTGCATAGATACTCTTACTGATTGGTCCCTTTGACATAATTTGTTTTTTTTATTATTTTAATAATTATGTAAAAAATAAGGTGTGGCACTTGGAGCTTCAGACATATTAAGATGGGCTTGCAGTTTCCATATCTGCACAAGGGCAAGTGGCTTTTCATTTCAGTAGTTCATTTATATATATTAAAAGTATACCTATTGTCCTTTTTTTCATACCCAATGAAAAAAACTGGCATGACCCTGGTAAATTTGCTTCAAACCTGCTGCTGTATGAAAGTGTTTTAAATTGATTTAAATGATGATGGTCTTATAGTAAATGGATTGAATTCATATAAATGTTATGTTCTTGCAATTTATTCTTGAACTACAGCATAAAAATGCTACCCTATTGTTACCAGTATCGTCTAATAGTAGCTTTAAAACAACTATCAAAAAATGACCATTTCACTAATGTAATTCACCAATATAATGCTCTGTATTTGTGACAAGTGAGGACTGTGCCTGCAGAGTCAGCAGGTCATGTGAGCCCAGCTGATGCATTAGTCCACCACAGTAGAGATGCTGAGCTAAAAATGTTGGTGGTGTTGACTCTATTTTAAAGTTTCAAAGTCAATTAGGTAAAGTTGTATTTGCAATGACTACAAAGTACAGGAGGGAAAAAACGACATGCCTGTAATGGTTTAGGTAAAAAATATCACTATCAACCAGTTGAGTTAAACTATTTGCTTATCAGCAAAAATTGCAATATTTTTCATCTCTAAATTGCACGATATTGGCAAACTGGTGTGATTATGTCAGAACATAAAGCCCAGTGATAGCTTTTACCTGGTATTTTCTCTGGTAGTCTTGTCAGTAGTAAATACTGTAGAACAGAATTATCATCCTCTTAAAACTTTGTTGCAGAGCAAAGCATAAACTGCAAATTTCTATCTTATAGTTGGTTGCATTGATTTTAGACTTTGTGAAAAACTGCAGGCCGACACCAGCTCTCTAAACGGCCTGTGATGTTGAAACTTCGCACTGGACCAATTACAGCTTGAACTATGTGTGCTCCACTCTGCCCCCAGACTTCGAAAACATATCTCTTCTATAAAAAGGCAATTTAGACCTATGGATGGCAATTAGAATTCGTGCTGTAGCCCTATTGAGAGATTGAAGACATTTTATGCAGGTTGAAATTGGTTTCTGTGTGTGGTTTCTCTGCAAGCACTGATTCTTTCTTCTCATCCAAACTGATCAACTCTGCCCCATAATCTCTCAAGAGAGGAATTATTCCTCTTGTCTAGAGCTTTTTTAACACTTTGTTTCCTTCCTCTCCACTTTCCATTTGTATCAATAGTTCTGTTGGTGAATAATGTGCAATATTTTCTCTGGCTTTCTGGATATTTTGAACACAGATCATGCTCACATGGTCCCAAAAAGGAATTGTTTACCACCTCGTCATGAAGATGAATCATATACAAGGTGAGGGGGCATACAATCTTTAAACTATCGAGGTTTACCGAAAGTCTTGGTATAATGGACCTTAGGAAAGAAAAAAAGAAACAAAAATGGAAAAATGGAATGGAAAAAAAGTGTTTCATTTATGTTTTTTTTTTAGTTCTTACAGGTATAATTATTTGTTTTTTTAGAACCTGTAATGGTACAAAAACATCAATGTTTGGAGGTAGAGTGCACCATGTCGCACCATGTCTTAGCTGACTCTCCTCATCTCACACTCCACGCTATTTCTCGCGATGTCCGAGGCGCTGTGTTCCAGGTGAACGGATCCAGAGTAAACAACCATGGCCGCCGCACTGCGCAGGCTGGTCCTTTCTCTCTCGAACAGCTCCAGAACAGGAGCTTTTGCTGCGGGGCTTCATCCACCGACATCCTCTAATGAAAGGAAGGCGCTGAAAGTGGTCGCGGTCGGAGCAATGGCCGCAGCCGGTGCTGCGGTTCTTTACTGCGGCTCTGTGATCGGTGACGGACCGAGGAGAGGCGTCGAGGCTGGGCTCGTACATCTGGCGCTGCCGTCGGTGTCTGCAGCCAGTAAGGTACATCTGGTAACTGAAACAGCCTGAGATCAACACCTACATCCACCTCTGCCTCCTTTTCTCTCTGTTCAAGATCAGTTCTCTGTCGGGAGCTATCCGCGACCTTTGGTGCTGAAACGGCTAAACGGTCAAAGACCTCTTAGACCACATGACCAAGTATTGGTTTCTTTTATTGATGGTTTCTGATGCATTTTTCCTTTGTATACATTGTTTACACAGGAAATGGATATTGCATCATAACTACGTCATATATTGAGGGATTGCTTATAAGAGGTGGGTAGGGTCTCCCAAACTTTTTGAAGTAAGATTAGCACTACTGTAACATGTTTTACTTAAGTAAAAGTAGAAACTAATTATCCAAGAAATGATTGCCTACTCAAGTACTGCGTAACTGTTGGCTTGTGAAATTGCATTTAATAATTACAATTATATAACAGAGAGACAGTTATGTGCAGATTTTTATAGTGTGAAGGAATGACACGATCAATAAATGTATGTATAAGAAACCAGTGGTGGTTCAACTAATGAAAACAAAAGACAGGTGAGCAACAGATGGAAACTGTAAAGTAAAACTGATGCAGCTGAACTTAAAGCTGACGGTTATCTCTGAATAAGTTTAAAACTAAACTGTAAAGATGAAATATTCAGTTGGTCCAAAGACAAAATCCGTGTTGGTCTCTTGTGTTGGCAAACATCATTTTTCAGTCCATCTGCAAATTGTCTCATTTACCTGCTCAAATTAAGGTAAAATACACTTATTTTAAGAACAGTTTACTTATATTTAGTTTTTAGTTTATGCTTTATGCACAGTCACCTTAAAAGGGGCCAAAAACCAGTTCTACAGGGACGGTGGCCCCTGTTGGCCCAAAAATAAACACTTTCTTCTAAATCATTTTTTGATATGAACTTAAAAACCAATCTATGTAGTAGGTTATGTATAAATGTCAGGAATGCATAAAGAACCTTCAGCTTCATTATCTACTATTTATTGAATTTTACCTGATCTCAGAAAGGTTCAAGTTACTAGCAGTGGTTTGAGGAACCAGAAATTTATTTTTTTTTTGAGCTTTTTACGGCACTAGTGGCTCGTTTTTCTGACAGTAGGCTGACAGGAAAGGGGGTATG
>JAUZNJ010031563.1:0-10512 GCA_034780135.1 Jordanella pulchra | reverse complement strand
ACAAAATAAGATTTTAATACTAATACAGCCCACTTTACTCTGATGCCACTAAAACAAACCCACTGTGATGACCCAAATGTCACAGGCAGAACCGGGATAAAGCTGTGGAAACATTTAAGCAGGTCCGGGTTATAAAACAAACTGTGAACATCTAAGATAGCACTGTTTAATATATCAATAGTTCGTTTTAAAGCATGAAATAGCTGTAGACCTACCAAGACATACGTGTCTTTAAACTAGCAAGGCTGGATAAGAAGAGTATCATTCAGAAATCAACCAATAGGATCTTGGTCAGTCTGGAGGATTTATCTAAGAGGGTCTGTTTACAGAAAACTATCAAGGATAGAGAGCATATATCTGGAAGAAGGTCCTCTGATCTTAAGGCAAAAACAACATTTTCAAACAGGTCTAAAACACACTTAACAGTGCGGTCAGGACAGTAGAATGGTTTACATTGAACAGTGCACACTAGGATGGCCTATTCCAGGGGTCTGCAACCTTTTTTAAATCCAAAGGGCTATTTTACATCAAGCTTAGCTAAATAAAAGCCACAAATATTACATTTCCTTTAAATAAAAGGCAACTTATTTTTGTTAAACATCTGCAATAGAAAACAGGATGGCGTTTTAAACAGCAAACTGTTTATTTGCTGTTTTTAACTTTTAAAATAAGGATAGAAAACTGAGATTTCATCAAGATGAAGCATTGATTTTGGATTTTATGGGATATAATAACTTATTTAAAAATGAAACTACATGAAACTACAATAGAGCTCAAAACATTATTTCTGATTCTTTAATGTCATTCTGAAATGAAATTTAATTTCCAATGTTATTTAAACAACCTGTTAAACCTTGTAAGAATGGTATGTGTAAATAAACTAGATAAAAAAACATTAGCTTTAGCTCCTATTAAGAGCCACTGTAGAGGGTCCAAAGAGTCACTTGTGGCTGTGATTGCACAGCCCTGGCTTAGTCTCTTGAATTTAAGTAAAAATGTATTTAAACACAGATTCTTACTTTTAATTTCACAGACCTTCTCCATTCAGTCTGACATCTAAGATTATATAAGCATCTTAGATGTTGAAACAGACACACAGACACAACCTTCAAAACACGAAGCTGGAATTGAAGCTACTAGTTTGTTTCACCAAGCTTTGGCTCAGAGAAACTAAATATAAATACACGCCAGGGTGTCTGTGTTTGATTTGCCTTTAATTTCAAGATTATGTGTTCTATTAAAATGTCAAAGGGGTGTGCATATAAAATAAAAAAGTTGAATAGTTCTGCATGAGTTATCGACCTAAAGTTTGTTTAAACCCAAGATAAGAAGTCTGACCCCCCCTCCTTCCAACTTCAAGGAGTAAAGCTGGGGGCGTATGGGAGGAGCTAAAGTCTGAGGTCCAGGTGGTCCAAAAATGCGTAAAGACGGTGCGTAAAAAAGAGCCAAACGCTCATGAAACACAACAGCCCATCGCAACTCCGTGGTTAAGCTGGTTTTAGGTGGAGAGGAAAAAAGAAAAGATCTGGATTTGCAGCAGGAGAGAAATCAAACAGGCTTGAACTCGTTGCGGTGGTTCTGCGCAGCGATAGAACCAGAAAAGAGCACTGAGCGGAACAAACTCCAACCTTCTTTGTTGGCGAATACAGGATTATTTTATCTGGAAAATTGTCAGCCTCTTTTCATAGTGACAAGTGGAAATATGTTCAAGAAAAGCAAAAGTAAAGTATTGGTGGATTACGCGTCAGAGGAAGATGACATGTCCTGGCACTATCATCACTCCTACAAGGTAATGAACCAGACGGAGAGGAAGCAGCTGAACAAAAGCCTCATTAACGCAACTGGTTCCTTTATTACTACTATTAAACAGTCCATACCAATTGTAATGTGTAAATTTGAAAAGTATCTCTGTTTTATTTCTTACCAATAGCAAACTCCGTTATTGCAAAGCGTGATCTTTTTGTCTAGATTAAAAGTAAACACAGAGCTCTCATGGCAGGAAGCGGGAGGAGGTGAACAAGTGCTTGAAGTTCTCTCAGGTCAGCAGGAGATACGTTTTCACGAACTGAATCTCAGTTATTTTCCAGATATTTTAATTGGATGAATTTCGGCTATTTCAGTGAAATTAAACAGGGAAAATATGGGTTTGAAATTTCAAATAGTTAAAAAAAATAACAAAAATAAAAGAAGGACAGATGTAATCAATTATCGATCTTTTTTTAAAATAAATTAAGGCTTTATATATTATCTTTTGACTGGCCCCTCCTCCACCTATTGCTAGCTATTGCAGTTCAGCTGGCTGAAAGAAGATTTTTTTCTTGATTATGTAAATAAGCTTGTTGTTAATAATTAAGTTTCAGTCAAACATATAAAACAGTAATAACATTAGAACTAAAGGAGCGCCACACGTTCATTTTACTAAACTAACACTGAAAATGACAGTCTGCAAGCTACCAGTGGTTTGTGTTCGAGGTTGTGTTACTCAGGGAAGTGAAGTATATCCAAAGGGGTTATAGGGGTTGGATCATAAAAGGCCATAAAAACAGCCAAGAAGGCTGTGTGCTTTTAACCCATAGTCTAACAACAGAAAAAGTTACAAGATTTGTCATCAATTACTTTAAAACAAATAATAATAAAGACTTGCTAAAGGGTCTAAAAAGTCACTGGAAAACAATAACTTGACAATGACTGCTGATCAGTCACTCTTCACTATGGGATTAGTATGATGGATTTATCTGTTTTCAAACTTTGGTTTACCTTTCTACCTTTTACTTAATGGTCGGTCAAACAACCCAATTGGATTTGACAATTTAACTTAGCTATGTTGATCCTGTGAGCAGACTGGATATTCTAAATGTGTTTCTTTCATTTATCCTAGTTGAAACAAAGCAGTGTGTGTCTTCGAACTAAAAGCCCCTGTATTATCACTAACCCTCAGCTGGGCTCTTTCTTTTTCTTTTTATTTTCTTTTATTTTATTTTAAGGGGTTATCGGGAATTGAACACAAAATCCTCCATATCTACAAAAAAAGATGACAGACCTCCAACAGTCCAAGCTCATATTTAAAAGAAAGTCTACATGTTTATCTTGTGGGAGTCTTGTGTTTATATATTTTTTCTTATCTGTTGGAATTTGAATTCGGTTCATTCCACCGAAAGACAACGAAGGTCACAGGTCGGTCCCACTTTCCCCGTCTCTGGATGGATTCATCTGTGAAACCTATATGGGACTTTTTTTGTACCAGTTTGCGTCATAACAGTCAGCATAATGTGCCCGCTTATCTTATCAGCTCTGTTGGAGAAATTGCTCCAAGTGATGCAAGAAGTCAAGGTTTTTGGAATATTTTTAAGGAATCTGAGAAAGGAGGGAGTAATATCAGAGCGTACAAATTTAGAAAAATTTAAACATGAAAACAAGTAAAGTTTTTTTAAGCAACTACATCTCTATTTTGTTCTTCATTTTTCATCTCATGTTGTGATAATGTCAACATAATAGACCCTTGGATAAACTTTATTGGTTTTCTCCCAACTGACATCCTGGGAACGAACACATGTGCCCTTCACTTCTGATCTCCCTCACTTGGTTCAGTTTGTTCTATGGCCATCAGAGTTACGTGACTGTTAGCAGCTGTTCTGAGATCAGAGTAAGCATAAACTCTGCCTCCAATGTCCTGGGAAAGTCATCAGGGACATCTTCTCGAATCACCATGGCAGTAAAGTGTATCCAAAGCGGGTCAAGGGGTTAGATTGTAAAATGTCATAAACACAGTGAAGAAGAAAGTGTCAACTCTGTCAGGAATACAGGATGGGGACAAGAAGAAAGTTATGATAACTGTCTGAAAGTCTGTTTTTTCCCTCTACTTTTTCAATTGAAGGAGCTTTGTGTCACATTAAACCCATGCAGAAAAAGTAAAACAATGGAGGGGGAATATTTCTGTCTTAAATTGATGTGAAAGTGGATCACAGCCCAAAGATGTAGTAGAAGATGTAATAATCAAACTACTTAAAGGCAGAACTAGAAATATAGCTGGTTTAAACTATTGAGGACATGTGCTATGGAAAAAAGGTGGACATGTGATTATTGATGTTTAATAATTCGATTATCTCAAGTTCTTCGTTTTATTTTCAAACTACTGACTCATTGAGTCAATTTTATTGCTGAAGACGTAACATATTATTTCAATAAGATGATTAGTGTAAAGTTTGATGTGATCTATTTCATCTGAACCTGCCTGTGATTAGTTGTAAGACCTCAGGTAATGTTTCTGTTTTCCATTGTCCTTATGTCTATAATTTAAAAAAGATGAATAATTTGATTAACAAAAAACTCTATAAAGCAACACAGGTTTAATTGAATTCAAATCAGTTCAGAAATACTTGATTAATTTCACAGGGAACTTAAATGTTGCAGTAACTCATATGGTTTATTTTTAACAATTTGCTGATTAGCACCGCTGAAAGCCACTGGCAACACCGCAATGTCACAAAATTAAACAGACTCCCTCCTTGTTCTGGGATCTGGTTATGGAGCAGCAGATTGAGAAGTCATTGGGTAGATTATAAAGATGCGGCCAATTTCATCTCTCTTCATTCAGTCCTACATCAGAGAAACAAAAATATTTCTAATATTTCTAAGTGACATCTGTTTTGCTGCCTAGAAACACATTTTGAGGCTAAGCTTTCATTCTTAATAGAAGCTGAGACCGCTGTAAAGTGGTGCTCTGGGTCACATGACTCTCGAGTTACAGAGAAAGTTTCTTAAAAATGGCCGCTCGCACAGAACAGCTACACTCATCAGGTGCTGTTTATAAACCTGAAAAATTATTTAAATTATCTCAAAATAAGTTAATACTTACAAAAGTTGCACACTGTGACTCTGATGAATTAACAGCATTTGTTGTGTTGTCCTGCATTTTTTTTCTCCGTGCATAACTGCCTCTGCAAGGATTTGAATCACATAGTAGAAACCAAATAACTGGATAAATGTTACAGTTTAAATGAGGATAAAATAACAAACTTTTTTTTATACATTTAGGTAAACACAATTCTACAGTTGGACTGTATTTTCATAAACATCTTTTTTGTAGGTAGTATCTCAAAGCACTTTGTGCTATTGCTTACATGGCTTACATTATTGCCCAACATTCAGTAGGAGTTTTTGTCTTAGACTCACATACTTCCTTTCTTTATAGTGGTCGTCCTCTTTAATGGGTAGTTTATTATCAATGTACTCTCTCTGGGTTAAGTGTTTAAAAGAAAAGTCTGTGGGATTAATGGAACAGCTGACTTGATTGTTTGAAGTTAAAACTGAGCTTTGGAGTCAGGCAGGTTCAGACAATGTATTAAAGAGATACAAAATTCACATATACCTACACATGGAAAATAAAAGAGAAAGTGAGGATAAAATGAAAAGTTTAAAGATAATACAATTCTCTTGCCTCCATCCTGCTCTGGGACATCAGCACAGTCTCTGCTTGTTTTCTTTTTCATTGTTCACGATCTATTGAGGTCCAGCAGGCTGTAAACCTGAAGAAGAAACATGCTTGTCTATAGCTCGAGGCATAACCCAGCTGAATACCCGGCAAATACGGCTCTCACTCTACGGTTTCAGTAAAGCCGAATCATGAAAGCTTAACTAAACTTAAAGACAATCTTTTAACTGAAGTATTAGGCATTAAAGGAGGGAAAGAGAAGATTAAACAGAGTAAATCTTTAGATGAAGGGGAGAGGGTTAAATTAAAGGAAGATTTGTTTTATCTCCTAAATTCGACTTAATCTATTTAAGATTTGAAAAATACTTTCGTGTTGAGGGAAATGATCGTATTGCGTTTTAGTAGATGCATTCACAACTGTATGAAATGTCTTTGATGCGTCAAAAAAATGCTTCTTTAGGGAATGAATTAATATAACAACTTGTGCAGAATACTTTTTAAAGCTTTTAGCTATTTGTTTGGCAGCATAAAGCCTGTAGGTGATGGTTATAGAGCATGTGGAGGAGTTTAAACTTAAATATGTCATTTAATGGGGAGTTAATGATTGTGAGATTATAACGGTTTTATTTAGGTTTTTTGTAAAAATACTAATAGAAAATTCTTTGTTAATTATTTTGGTTCATGTATTTACCATCTTACATTTAAATACAATTATTTACTGGATTGTAATGGTTTCCTTCCACCACATTAGCTCATTTTAATATGTATCCATCTGAATCTAATTTAAGTGGATCTTTTAAATGACAGTTTAAAATACCATAGGTTTTGGGTGGTATAATAAATGGTTGGTAGATGGTTCATATACAGGCACAGGGTGTCGGTGTGTAAGCAAATAATATTATCTTTACAAATTTATACCAAGTGTTTTTTTTTCTCTTCCGCCTCGGTGTGGTTTTGGCAACAAGATGACCTGATTGGGTTCATTCAACAGGAAGGCATCAATGATTGATATAAAAATATTCTTGTTTGAGTTGTTTTAAGCACTTTTATTTATGCAGGCTCGTTCCATGAATAGGTCGGATGTTGAACCCAATACCAGGTGCTTAAACAGTGGCGTGTTCCTGAAATGTTGAAGTAGTCAACACTGTGGTACGGTTTTATGTTGAAAATCTGGAAGCAAATATTACTTTTTAGTGATCAATATCTCTGTATATCTTTATGTCCTTTATGAACCTAAACATAAAATGTTGCCAGAAAATGAATGTCAGTTTACTTCTTACAAGCAATCCTTTTAGAAAACATTCAATATACTACTCCCATGAAAATCCTCCCACATCTTGAACCTGCTAATGCCTTTTACGCTTTAACAGTATTCGGTAATCAGTGAGTGTGTTTTTCTTTGATCAGCGTCTGTGGCAGAGACTCAGCAGACCTTGCTCAGACTTGTTCATCCATAGTTATTCCTCCCTTTCTGCCCTTAAGTTGTTAGTTTTTAGACAATGCTGGTATTTGGACCTTTTTTTGCAGAGGTTCTGGCTTTGTTACGGGTGTCTCAGGACTTGGTTGAACATCTGATAGATTCTGACAGCCCGCTTTTTATCCTGGATCTCCATTAATTTTTATGGGCAATATTCTAAACCAGATATGTCTTTGTTTACAGTGAAAATCAATCAAAGTATTTTTGCTGTTCTTATATTTGTCTTTATGTACATCTAATCTGTTACGCTTCATGGAGAATCACAGGGGAAAAAAAAGGAATTCCTAAAAGTATTGCAACTGTAATCAGGAAAAAAACCCTGCGTCATGGGATTTTGTTCATATGAACGGGGTTGAAGTATTATTGTCCTGCAAAAAGTAAAAATGTATTTAGCCTATGACTCATCAAATGTAATATAGATAGCAAAGAGTTTCTAAAAACACTCAAAGTAGGAAAGTATTGATGTGAGTAGTAGCCATTATGAATGACTTTTGGGCTTGTAATCATGACCTTTGGGGGCTTTTCTGTAGAAATGTCTCATACTTTGAGAATTTCAACTTCTGAATATAAATATAATGCAATATTTAAAGCTAACATCAATGTAAATGTCACTTAAGCAAAATAATATTATTATATTTTAAACCATGTCAATTCAATAAATTCAAAAATGTACATTATTTTTCTGACACAGTTAAATATTTTTTTCATGAGATCAGTGGGTCAAATTCAGTCTTATAGCACAATCCCGATCCAGCCACTTCGTTAGGAACACCTTGCTTGCACCTGACTGACATTTTTTGCCTTTAGAACTGCCTTATTTCTTCATGACATACAGTCCATAAGGTGTCATAAACATTCCTCAGAGATTAGGTCCATATTGACGTGTATCCTGTAACTCAAAGTTGCTTAATTGGATTGAGATCTGGTGACTTCAGAGGCCATTAGAGTACAGTGAACTCATTGTTATATACAGGAACCCGGTTTGAGATTATTTAAGCTTTGTCACATGGTGCTTTGTGACCCCAGAGGCTCAGCTGTGCCCAGAAAATATCCCCTGTACCATTACACAAACTGTTAGCCTGAAGCATTGGTACAAGGGCTTATTGATCCATTTCCTAGTGCTCCTTATATGGTCTTGATTTAGATTTTTAGATATTCATCATGATCTACTTTTAGATATAATTCTTGGAGTGTAAGCCCTGGAAACCCAGAGGGATTGGGAGCTAATCCTGCTTATAGCCTGGGTCTTTGGCTGTTAACAGGGTACTCAATTCACATACTAACACCCCAGTAGGTTTTCTTGGTGAAGGGCAATGGAAAATTGTGCTGCTCCTTCACCTGTCCGGCTCTTTTTTGCAGCTTAATATCTATGGCCTTACTCGAACCCTAACCAATATCAATACACACCTGACCTAAACTAAACTCAAGTGCTAAACCTAACTGCTATCTCAAAATGAGATCTTTTCATTCTCAGGATCACTTGACTGGTTCCCACAAGTACCTGTAAGTCCTCACAGAGCTGCATAATCATAGGAAATGGACCTTAAACTGTCTCCACAATGTAACAAATACATGCCAACACATAAACATACAAACAAGAGTTTGAGGTTGAGATCGATGATACTCTGCCACCACAGGCCATGTGTCTAATACCTTCATTCTAACCCTGGTTTAGTTTTTGGGCATCATTTTGAATTAATGGCAACATTATATACTTGCAGTGTCTCTTTTTAAACAGAGGGCTACCACTCCTTTGTTTTATTCTTTTTGTGGCTGAAGCTACCTGTCCTGTGTTGCATTGGTCCGGTCTGTTTTTTATGGATAACACATCCAGTGTTGATTTAATAAGGCCAGTCACTCAGTTGATTGAGCAAGACTTTCTTGACAGATGTAGTTAATCAGTTTCCCCATGCATTAAATGTCACGACAGGACATGTGGTATAAGAATGTAAAACTGAATACAAATTTGAAAATAAAGATTTTGAAAACAATTCAACATGAATGTCCAACGTAAAGAGTTTTCTTTGTCCTTTAAAGTTTTCCATATAGGTCCTTGGTTTCCTTATATATTCCATCCATTCATACCTCCATCTATCCCTCTGAAAACAATGTCTTTATTTCTATGCCTTTCACAGGGAAGTGTGCACACACTCCTTCCCTAGTGTATAAAGTAAATGGTATTAGCTAGTTTGTTTAGCAGCTGTTGGTGTTTTGTTCCTGACTGTGGTTTTTCTTATGCCTGTGTGTCGCAGGACAAATACATGGGAGAGGAAGAGGAGGAGGAAGCTGTCACTCCGTTAGCCAAGGTAGACGGCAACATCCCAGACATTTGGATGCTACACAAAGATGCAAACAGATTATCTTTTGCCAAACATGCACGTAGTTTAAACTGTTTGTGCTTCGGCAGAAGCTCTGTGGAGATATGGATGAAGCATTTGGTCGCTTATCTTTTCACAAACACGCCTGCTGTATTGCTAGAAGACACAATCTTTTGTTGCCAAAAGTGTCAAAATTCTTAAAATGGTAAATGGGTTCTGGTAAATTCAAACTGGGTCAGAAGGTGTCTTCTGAGCACAAAGTGTTCCCCAGATCAGCTGATGTAAGGCTGGCAGAGGACTGCTGAAGCTGCAGTGTTTATCTGTAAACACACCAGCTATCCGCCCGCTTCATCCTCATCCTTATCTTTGTATATGTTTGCTGCTATCCTTAATCTATGATAAACATATAGTCATAAGTTCAGTAATTTGTTATTTACTGGACATCTTTAAACATTGTTTTGTCAACTGTATAAGTTGTTCTTATATCAGTTCTGCCTCTTCTTTATAAGTCTGTCTGGTATCTCCATATTATTGTAAACAAACTGGAAATATCATTGGTTCTTACACTTTGTTGGAACCATATTTCCACGCAGAATGATAAAAAATTCAGACTCTTTTTTTATTTATTACAGTCTAAGTATTATTACAGAGTAAACCACCTCTGTTTAAAATCCTTTTGGACTTTTTAAAGTACTAAAATCTAGTTTTCTTTAGATTACTATTTTTCTTTAAATTCTGACGTTTCCTCATAGTTCTTTAGTATTTACTAGAATTAGTTTTAAAACTGAATGGTTTGGGTGAAATGTTTTGGGTAGCATTTCACAATCCTTGGCAACATTTTGCTGGATCAGGGAAAAACACTAAACTGCAGCGTGATGCTTTCATCCCCTTACTTTAAGTTAGGATAGTGCTCTCCCCTTCACCCTTTTTACTTTAATCAGAACGATGGCCTTTGTGGCCAAACACTTTGATGACATCAGAGAAAAGGACATTTCTCCAAAATACAGAAAAATGTATCTTTGTATTCTTTAATCTGCTTTCTTTTGTAAAGTCCTCTTCCTTGCAGAGTGTCCTTCCAGCCCACATCAGCAACACTGAATAATGTTTCTCTATTACAGTAACAGATTCAGTCAGTACCTTCACAAAGTCTGTCCTTTTGTTCTAGAGTAAAATTGCAACTTGCAAACTCTGCTTCCTTCCTGAAGAGTATGATAGCTCTACATTTCTATGGTGTTTATCAGGGATAGACTGAATATTGATAAACCAGATACTAGATATCTAAATTT
>JAUZNJ010031561.1:0-14162 GCA_034780135.1 Jordanella pulchra | reverse complement strand
GGGTCAACACTGCAAATATTGACTTGCTGCATTAAATCATTCTGTCATTAAAAGCTTTTGTTACTCATAATATGATTACAATTGTATTTCTAATAGTGATGACAACATCTGACATAAACACATTAAAACCAGAGGGCAGCAGATCATGAGAAGATATATTTGTGTCATTGACTTCCAGTTAACCAGTGGTCCTTGAAGATGTATTGGATCCTCTGTGGATGTGGGTCATGCAGTGACTCAGAACCTAAAAGTTGGAACATCTACTGTCAGCTGACGTATCGAAGTATCTCTAGATTAGTTACTAATGTTCATCAATGACAGTAATGCAATTATTTCTACAAGCTATTTACATTGCAGGACTTTAGACTTTTAAACTTCCTTCACTCATTTTTTATGTGTGTTCATCTCTTTGTTTTTTTCCAGCAGATGCTGACTGGGGCTGTGGAATGAAGGGTTTCTTTCAGGCACGTGTCGCTATTAACCTTCATCCCTTCGATTAAAATCCCCCAATATCTGAGAACTATGACTTTATTTCCTCCCTGATCTCCTCTGGTGGGGGCGTTACTTCATCAGCCTAACATGGAGGGGCTGCTTCATTACGACTCGAATCAAGGAGGCAGTAAAAACAAACCAAAGTGCTATTACTTATTTTTGTTATTTTCTAAATGTTTTTTACCTCTGGAATCACTGCAGTCATGCCAAGAAATTCACTTGAACTTTTCTTTGTGACTTTTCTCTAGATGTATTTTTTGTTCTGTTTAGGACTCTTATTTTATTGATTGGCCTTTTCTAACCCTGAAGAGTCCTTGATGGAGGACAAGGACTGTTTTATTTTTTTACATTAACATTTAAAAGAAAGAAATCTTGTAATAGAATTTGCTATGAATAAACTCACGGACAAATATAAGCTAAACCTGTGGCATCAATGAGGAACACATTCATTATGTCAGCAGGCAGCCCTCAAGCCATCATTAATGCTGCTTTAGACAGGTTGGCGTTTTGCAAATTAAACGATTTGCTTCCCTATAAAAATACAACCACAGAATAATGAAATGAATCTGTTAGTGAGTTTGGTTAAATGCTGATTCAAATCTTTTGAAATAAAAGTGCTTCATAATTAACTTCAGCTATTGCTCAGTTCACCCCTTTATTAATTCATACCATTGCTTTGTGTTTATTCTTAACTATTTAATCCAAACCTATATCCAGTTTTTTTCTTGTAAAATAACTGATTATTAACTATGTTTTTCTAATTTGTGTCATTTTGTTTCTTCTATTTTAAAAGGTTCATCTTTCCTTTTTGGACCTTTATGACATTATGACCCCCGATCAAGCCGAGGTGAAACTATCGTTAGTATTTATTGGAGTCAATTTAAAAAGACAAACAAATAATAGAAAAACTTTGAAGTAAGCATAAATGAAAGCTGAAGGAAAGTTTTTTATTGCTGGAAAGTATGTAATATAAAGAAAGAGAGGCCACCGTTGTTCCTTCATGTTTCTGTGTTTATGCAGGTTGCTCTTAGGCTGGATGATTAAATGGTTTCATTGATTGTAAAGATTACATTTCTGGAAAATCTGTTCTGTTTTTTTCACCACTTGACTCCCTGGGCTTCCGTAGCTCTTAAAACTGATAATCTGGCTGCAAAGATTTAGGGCCTGGTCTTCAGAAGGTTCACACATCCTAAAATCAAGTGCAAACATGTTTGTAGGCACAGAGCAGATGCGGAAGGATTTGTGTTTGCAGTTCAGCAAACTGTTTTTGCATGTTTGCCTTTATCATGTTTGTAGATCATATTCTAATGAACAAACTGGACAAATTCATGGATGGAGGAGAGGCTGACGTAAACATTTACCACGTGCAAAGCAGTCAGGCATAAAGAATGGAGAGATGTTCTGTGTGCATGGTAACAAATTTGGACAGTCAGAAATAATAATAATATTGGAAAAGCAGAAAGAAAAAGTACACAGCTGGACCACAGATGATTTTTATAAAATAAAAAAAAAAAACAAATTGAAAGGAAAATGAAGGAACTGGAAATGATTTTTTTTAATAACATAACAGCAGAGTTATGTTTTATTTTCTTTTGTGGCACTGAGAGATTGGCTACGAAGTGCACTATGGTATCATGTTTTTTATAATTACCAGTATTTCTTACCTGCCTGTAGAAAACCGTCTGCCAATTTCAACGGGGAAAAGCAGATCAGTTTCCACGTCTTTTGTGCAGCAGTCTTTGTTGATCAACAACACACCCTTTTTCTGCACTTAACAAAAAAATTGTCATTTATTGCCTCATATTTGGAATCTGCAGATCAAACCCTCAGTTTGTTATATTTTAATCTGTTGCATAATCTGATTATTTTACAAGCAATATTTCACAGCTTTGATTTTGTTGGTCCTTAAATGAAGTTTAGTGCTCAGAAGGGCTGATTGAGATCAAAGCTAAATTTTGAAAGCAATACATGTAATTTTTATTTGTATTATAAAAGTTAAGTGAGAAAAAAATCTATTAATCAAATTTCGGAAGAAAAAGATTTTTCAGTCGTATTGCTCAGCCTTAATTGCTCCAATGCTAGTTAATTTATTTTGTTTTACTCAGTATGCATGGGTTCGTATTGCATTCTCTCTGTATTTACATTTATTAAAGATTGTTTGGTTTCCTGGTCAAACTGGTTTTATTTAAGACTGAAAAACCAAAATATTCAACATTTATATTAGTTAAAGTTGTTACAATATTAATATCAGCTATTTAGACTCTGGTTTCTTATAATAGCTAACTATAGTTGTAACGATTTAGTACCTTAATAATGTTTTGTGATGCTGCTTTTATTTCTAAACCATTAATGTTTTTTTTTTTTTTTTGCATTTGTCCTTTTCTGTCAGCAACACGTGGGGGAAGGGCTACTCTTGGTTGCAGGGAGGGTCAGCTGTTGCTCTGGCACGTGATCGGTGTTCCTTCAAAGAACAGTAGAGTGCAGAAAAACTCCAGGTTTACTATTCTTTGTTTTTTTTTTTTTTCTTCTAATGTCTTTTCACTGGCAGCCTCCATCTGAAACCCTTAGTTTTGTAATTTTCTCAGCTCTCCAGCTCCTAAAGCTTGGTTCTTACACTTCTGATTGCTGTCTGAAGGGTTTGACATTGACCAGTGCTGCAGTGAAAAGTCTCAGGACATTATTTTTGTTATGAAACCATTCAGAGAGCGGTGTGCTCATGCAGCGCGCCCTCTGCTCCATGTAGGGGGGGTTGTCTCCTGATGATTCTCTGGACCTCTGAAAGCGTCGACGTATATTTTTCTGCTGTCACAAACCCCCTTTATGTCGTCCATTTAAGGACCTGTCCTACATTACAAGACAATTTCAACTGGGACAAGTTAATAGATGTCGCGGCTCTGAGGGCATTAGCTATATTTCAGCCAAACGTTTGACTCGTGTTCGGAGAAGCTCAGGAGGATTTGCTAACCGTACAGCTTGATTGTAGTGTTCTGGGTCTATTTGACTGGAATTAGAACGATTCAGCCCCACTGAAACACTTAAAGAATTGCTTTTTTGGGGGGCAGTACAGTATAAATGGGTTATTTTAGGATGAAACACTTGTATTTCTTTATTTTTGGGATAATTTGTACCTTTTTTGACAGCTAAGATGTTTACTTAGAGATTTACCATTTGCTCATCAGTTTCATGGTATTTGCACACGTTGAAAAGTCAAATTTTGTAAGATATTTATTTGTTTAAAGTTAAATGGTATATTTCTTTTAAAAAGATGAATAAATCTTTAAACCTTTTTTTATTTTTTTAAATTCTGAGTTCCCTAAAAGTCATAAATCATCTCTTTTATTTTGTCCAAACTTCAATGAGGCCTCTTACCTAAGATTTAAAGGAAATTTAAAGTCAGTTATTTCTTCATTTGTTGGGTTTATACTAGATAGTAAAAGGTGCCTTAAAAACATTTTATACAGAATTTAAACCAGGTGAAGCTACGACTATGTAACTCAATTTCTGGACGGTGTATTAATGAGCAAAAAAGTACATCTCTGGTGAATGATTAATTGATTGCTAAATTAGTTGAAGATTATTTCAATAATCAATTAATTGTTTCAGCTCTACACCTGGGCCCAAGCTCAGGTGTATCAGCAAAGGTTCTTTGTTATTTAGGTGTCCAAACATTACGCTGTCTGTCACAGCGCCATGACTCAGAATGTGTTCTACAGAGTTTTCAGTCGTGCTGTCTGCAGAAATTTAGCTGATTTTTCTTATATGAAAAGAATGAATTTTGTTGCAGGATTTAACTTGTCATGCTAACTAGCTTTAGTTTCTTCTCCCCTATATTTGTAATTTACTCATTAATATTTAAGCCTATACTGAAAACAGCAATAACCAAAAGTTGTTTTAAAATAAAGCCATGTGCGGGGCGTGCAGGTGGCGCAGTGGTTGGCACGCACGACCCGTGTGTGGAGTCCTTGGTCCCCGACGTGGGCGACCCAGGTTCAAATCCGGCTTGTGGTCCTTTCCCGCATGTCTCTCTCCCCCTCTCTCATACCCCCTTTCCTGTCAGCCTACTGTCGGAGAAGCGAGACACTAGTGCCGTAAAAAGCTAAAAAAAAAAATATAAAGCCATATGCAACAAACCTTCTTCCTGATAGTGTTTACTTAGTTCTTTTTTAGCTGGAAATAAATTTTAGTAGCAAGCAGCAGACATAAACGTTGTACGCCGCCGCCATCCGTTACTCCATCCAGTACTTTCTCTTTTTATTAGTTTACCATATTAGAAATTCATCTTGGAAGCAGGGGCAAAACTGCAATGGAATAATAAAGAAGCCCAACCAAAATGACAAGAAGCACGGATAAAAACATAAAAACAGGAAAATACATAAAAGCAAAGTGTCAGATCAGTAGTACATGCCACTAACCATTTCCATCGTCAATTTACAACTCATGCCATCTCAATGCACTTTACAGAGACAGTTCAACCAAATCATACAGTAAAATTAGTTTTCTATCTAAGGAAAACTAGCAGATTTATCAACTCACTGATTTGACATCAATCCCTCACACCAGGCATGCATGTAGCGACAGTGGAGAGAAAAACTCCCTTTTTAACAGGAAGAAACCTCCAGCAAAACCAGCCTCATGCTCTGCCAGAACTGGGGTTCAATGGGACAGAAGCAGACACGCAGAAAGAAGCCGAGATAAAGGTAACTGTCATCCAGATCCACAGGCGGCACCGTCCAGAAAAGTCACAGCCAGGCAGACGAGCTCGGAGCCAGCTTCCATGTCAGGATGAAACATAGAACAAATAGTCAATGTAGAGAAAGAGGAAAACCAATAACTAAACAAAGGTGTAGATGGTAGCAGTCCAGCCGACATTTCTCTCCAGGATGGAACCACAGCAAACAGGAACAGACCAGACGAAGCTACTATGATGAGAAAAAACAGAAAGTGCATAAAGTTAGAGGTTGAACTAAGAAATACTGCAGAATGGGAGAATAGGGATAGAATGAAGCAGATAGAATGATGAAAAGTGGTCCCTACGTCCTCCAGCAGTCTAAGCCTATAGCAGCATAACTATAGAGATAGTTCAGGATAACCTGAGCCAACTATAAACTTTATTAGAAAGGAAAGTTTTAAGCCTAGCCTTAAAAGTAGACAGGGTTTCTTTTGCAGCTCTTTTTCATTACTTAATTATTTACTCTTTCCACAAATGCAGAATACTTTGATCTACTCAAAAAAATTTTGTTTAAGTGTAAAACAGAAATAAAATAAGCCAACAGGGTGGTATTATTTAATTATAATTATTTTTAAATGCATTTAGTAAACTACTGACATGGAAATTGTAAAGTCATAATACATGACGGTTCCACTTTTAAAGATAATCTAACAAACATGCAATAAAGTTTATTTGTAGGTTTAACCCATTCGAAGCATTTTTGTCTACATATTACAAAAGTTCCTGTTGGAGGGGAGAAAACCAGAAGATCAGAACTGACAGCAACAGGTTCTTTAACAAAGTCTCCCTCTGTTTAGTTGAAGCAACCTATGCCTGGAAAACATCTGAGGTAAATGTTCCAGATATGAGCAAAAACATGGTGGATGTTCAAGTCTTACAGAAAGGGAATCGGCAACCCTCACAATCCAAAACGTTTAGTCCAAGAAAATAAAACTTCAAGCTGCAAATGTTCTATGAGTTCCTGGATGAAATACAGCATCACTGTTGATAAATATCTATAAAAGGACATTTGTTTTTTTATTTGCAAAGAACAACTGTTTGATATCTTTAGATTTCAAAAACAAACTTTTTTTTTAAGGATTACATTCTTTTTTTATGGGAGGTTTATATTTGTGTGAACCAAAACATTTTTTTACACAATTACAAGAGCAATAGATCTAAAAGAAAATCGGTGTGGACCAAATCCTTTTCCTTCATTTTGGGAGAGTGGTGATTTTTATCTATCTATTGTATTTTCTAAAAATCAGTCACTGTCTCTGCTCTAAATATTTGAGTTGTTCAGTTGAAATAAGTTTTTATCCTTTCACAGGTGTTATTCTTTAATAGAATAAGAGTGAGCCATTGAGGGTAGGGTATATGAAAAAAAATCGGTATTGGTTAAAATCTAAATTAATATGTCAAGCTTTTTAAAGATCAGTGATCTGTTACATCACCCCTATTAAAACTACTATACTGGTAGGATCATTCACACGCAGATATTCAGAACAGTTATTGAATGGAAAAAAGGACAATTTTATTAAAATCTTGTATTTTTTATTGTATCTTTTTTTCTAAAAACAACATGGTTACTAGAAGTGCTCTGTTTGAAAAGCAAATTTTTTAATTTCATTTCAAAGATGCAGCATCTATAGTTGTGTCATGTTCTTACCAATATGTGATATTAGAGCCATGTTTCTAAGTATTTAGATTAGGGATTGAAAACAAAGAATTTATTTATTGTTTATTACTGATCCACTTTTTTTTTCATGTATGAATTTGTAAATAGAAAAAGAACAGCTTTGCCTGAGCCTCTGTTTTATCTTCTCTCCTTCCGTTATGCATCATTCCTGCACTCATTTCATTCTCCTGCTAACTTGAAACATTTCTCATTGCTTTAGCGTCCTCCTTGTGAAATCCCAGTGCAGTGTTTACATGTCGACACTAGGGGGCAGTGGGCTCCCACACAACCCAGAATCACGTTTTTTTTTTTTTCAGACTGGTGTTGTTTTCAAACTGCCAGAAGAAGCGTTATCCTTGGTTATCAGAAACATGGCCTTTATGAATTCAAGCGGAAATAAGCTGACGTGAAGTGTGGAAGTTCTTTAGTGTTTTGAGAGCTGAGGAGAAATTAAGGTGTTAAACTGAACACCTGCAGGAGGTGATGTCATCTCAGACACACACATCCTCACTGTGGCTGTTTATGACGTTCATTAAGATCCTTTTGGTTAGACGAAAACATACTGAAGGTAAATGGAACAATTTGTCCACAGAACATCTGCAAAATATCCAAACTGATTTAAAGGTCAAAGGTTATCAGGGATGGAAACACTGTTGTTTTCATAATCAGTAACACTTTTTGGATACATTAGAAACTCTTGGTTTTTAAAATCAAAGAGACACAATTAATGAACAAGGTGGTCAGTTCACAAGTACCTTTAAATGTTTTTGAACTGAAGTGGATTGGAAAAGAGAAACGTCACATTGTTGGAAACCTTCTGAGAGTTCACCTTTTAAACGCGTCCCCTACATACAGCTTACAAAAACAATCCTTCCTCTTTGTCTGAGCCGCAGCATCTTAGAAAAACACATCATTGCCCCAAAAATGATGATGTAATCCTTTGACCACCCGCAGTTCCCCAAAGTAACCATAGATGGCAGTGTTGTACCTGTAAATCCCCCTTGAACTCTGTCAACCCAGTTCCCCACAAACGGTGGCACACAGTCTGAGTTCATGGAGTCACTGGATCATTGCTGCTATTGATTCATGTGTGGCTCTAATTTTATTTTTTCACTCTTTGCCGCTAAGATCTGCACATAGGGAGGAAAAGAAGTAGCGCTTTTTTTCTCTTTTTCGAACCTGGGTTGCATATTGAGTCGGCCCTGGATGTCAGTACGCCTCCTATCCCAGGAGTTAAAGAGCAGTCAGTAGTATCTGTCAATCAGCCAATCAATTGCTCCATGAATGGTCATTGTTAAAGTGCTTTTCCTTGTCACCTCCAAACTAATGATGCCCAGTGGGAGGTTTAAAAGCTGAGCAAAATGCACAGATGGCTGGACTTTAAGAGTGACACATAACCGCTTAAGATTTAGACCCTTGTTTTTCTATATTTTTCTTGAAGTGACTCAGAAGCTACAAGTCTTGTCATTACAGGTTGATGGGCCTTGGTAGCTCTCTGGTTTTAGTCAAAATATGGTTCCCCTTCCTGCACTGAAGTGTACTTCCTTCGCCCGGGCTGCCGATGTGACTGCTGAGTCTGGAAGCGAGGAAGAGAAAACAAAACTCCGGGAAGGGTTAAAGAGGGAGCATGAGAGAGGGAGAGAGCGTACTACTCGTCTCTCATTGGCGGTGGGGAGCATGCGTTGCCGTTTTACGCAGCGCCGCCCTGGCCAATGATCTACCTTTGCATCGTTTTGGGTTTATGAATGAAACGGGTAGTGAGAAAGCAGCACAGGAGTAGTTTGAATCACCACCCAGTAGCTTAGGGTAGAGAGTCTGCTTAAAAAAAACAAAAACCAAACAGGTGCACCTGCAGTCAGAAACAGAGTGGCTCTAAATGTGGAAGGATGAATGAGTGGTGGCTGCATGTGCAGAGGTGTCTTTCTTTATCAGGCTGCAGAGGGGACATTTCAGAGGGGATTTCAGTAGAAACCTGTTGCCTGACAGATTTTTGGGTTTGAAAGGATCAAGAAAAAATAAGTTTTAGCTTTTTTTTAAATCAGAAAGTAAGAGCGCTCAGCCATTCCTTAGCATTAAAACCCCTGAACAACTCAATTACACTTTTCAGGGTAAAAAAAATGCTGATCTTTGCAACAACTTTACCAGATCAGTTTTCTGCAAATCTCTTAATTTGTCTATCATAAGGGAAACAAAGATTCCCCAAAACATAAGAGCACATTTAAACTAAAAGGAAATTATTGGTGGTTAACTGATTGAACATGTCTGTTTTTAGATGGTGTGACGAATCTGCAGCACCTAGAGGAAACCAAGAAAAAACACAAAGAAAAAGATGTGGAGAACGGACAAACTGGAGGCAGAAAAGTTCGACTGTTCATGGAAACAATGCTAACAACTGCTAACAAGTTTCATGTTCTCCCCCCAGAGTCAGATATGGGTCATTTTGTAACAGATACAGTATAATTTCTTGAAATTGCTTCATTTGAAACACCCTAAGTAAGTAAAGTAGGGTTGATGATGGGACTGTTACATCATTTTCAGCAAAAACTTGAGTTAGTGACATAAAACTGCAAGCATTGTGTCTAAATATTTTGTGATAATGCTACCCGTTTGAAGTCAAATATTGCTTAGAGGCTCCTAATGCAAAGCAAGTTTAAGACGGCAAAGAGAAGGAAAAATCTCTGCCTTTTCACACCACACTATTCTGGTTTTGAATGGTACTTCAGAGAACAAGCAGACGCAATTATCATCTCACAAGCAGTTTGATTCAACAACAGCTGAATAAGTTGGCGGTGGAATACTTCAATGTTCCATCTTTTGAGTAAATGTTAAAACGAAGCTGCTTGGCTTGATTTCTTTGAATGTATTGATCTGATAAGCCGTGACATATGGAATGTCATATCCTGGCAGTCTGCTGTGAATATTTCGTGTAATTTCCCATTTTTGTACAGTTTATGGCCTCCTCATCATTAGCCTAATAGGAGGAAGCATAAAATAATCCTTTATATGTCTCTCTGTGGGGATATTTAGAGTATCAGCAACAGTGATTGAAAAATGGAAAGCACACCGATATGCCTAAATGTAGGTAATAATGGAAATAAGGGCAGCAAGAAAATGGGCCCCTCCTATTACCATCATAATATATAAGATTTTAACATAAAAGCAGACGTTACAGTCCAGCTAATCCTGTATTTGTATTATCCTTTAATGGTTTTGCAGTGATTTTCTTAACTTTGCAGTTTTCTTTGTATTCTTTTCCATGTCAGTTCAACGATTAATGAAGGTTTACTTTTAAAAAACAAAAAAAGGACAATACATATTCTTTGAAATGCTCACAACGAGGTTCAGCTTGTAAATACGACAGATTTAACCATAGGGGCTTGTTTTCAGCCGTAGTCCGATGGCAGGTTGATGTAAAAGCATGAAAGACAAGAGATGATAAAATAACCAGTTAGTGGTAAATTACATTAGCAACACTTGTTAGTAAAAGCCTATACTAGAAAATTATACAGAAACACAATTTTGCTCTATATATAAAAGGGACGGTGTATACAGTAAACAGAAGACGTAATTAGCTAAATGTTATTAAAGTAGGTTAATGGGAATCTGATTTCTAACACAAAAAATTATATTATAAGGATGTTTTTATATAATCTACTAAAAAGTGTAGTACAAAAATGTATATGTGTTTACATGGTGCACTATAATCTTATTAAAAAACTCTAAACAAGTGCAAAGTCATGAAAGTATTGGAAAACAACTATAAAAAGACAGCCATCCTCAAAAGACCTTGAGTTTTTAAACTTTTTTTAAAAATAATTTGTTCAAAATGTCTTTGGACTTAAAAAAACAAACAAAAAAAGAAACTGAATTTAACAGTTTACATGGACATAAGTAATTGGAATAAAGCAGCGATGGACTAAAAATGTTTTATGTTAACATGCTGAGTGGAATAATCTGCTAGCAGCAGGATTACCTCATTTAGAACAGCTAACCAATGTTTACATACATGCTGATTGAATTTTCACTCAGCATTAACCACTCCTTCTCAGTTAGATTACAATTTCATTTTGATTGTGCTGTATCCAATAAACCTGGCATAAGTCAGATTATAATTCATTCAGAATTCTACACAGTATTGATCTGGAAATCCTCCCTTAGAGAGTGTTCGTAAAATGGAGGGACATTAAGTACAATTCTTTAAGCTGATTGGGTACGCAACCATTTTCTTATCCTCAAAGGTGAAAATTTTATTATTTTGCTTGTTCAAAAAGAGGTAGAGGGTATTCCAGCAAAAACCAGTGCAGCCATGTTAGCTTTCTGTCCCCTGTTGACGTGGTGATGTCACACACGTCCTTACATTTCATTGGTCTGAAACATTTCTGAATCGAGGCCAAACATATCTACTGGCTCCTCGCCACCATGGTATATGTGACGTCAAGCAGATCCATATTAAATGGCTCCAACCGAGCAAACAATCAAAGTGTTATATTTAAGATGGACTTTGTGGATACTTAGAGGCAATCAGCATCCAGCTAAATTCAGACGCCAATGGGAACTCCAGGTAAGGTGAAAAAAGTAAAAAAAAAAAAAAAAAAAAGCAGTTAAGTATGAACATGCGCTACTAGAAGAAGCAGAAGATTGCTGCAGTTCAGTGTTTTGGCCACAGGTGGCAGTATCATTACTAATCTTTGTCTTGCCTCCAAGTTAATCTATACCTTAAGTAAAACTATAACCTTGTTTAATGAGTTTAGTGTCTTTATGAATTAGCTGTACTCTTGTGAGTGATTTCTGATTTTTTTTGTCATTTATAGATTACTATTAAAGGACTCACAGCTTTATGAGTGTTTCAGAAAGAGAAGGAGGAGGCTTGCATTTAATGCTATGTTTTAATGACTCCTGTAGATATTGTCACGGTTTTGTGGGCAACACTATTTTTCTTTCTATTCAGAATTAGACTAGCTGCATTGGTGGGATGTAATTTGTTGATCTGAAGGACTTTTGAAAGCATTTTGCAACTTTCAGATAAATTGCTTTGATCTGACTGAAGTAAAAGACAATGTTTTCATATCAAGATGCAATTCCCACTAGATGTTCAAAGAAAGGGTTTCTCCAGCTTTCTTTCACCACCAGTTCATTTAACTTTAACTGGAGCTCAGCTAAAGGTTGTACAGCAGTGGTGCTCACTTGGTGTGTCTTGTCACTTAACTCTTTAAAGCCAATTGTATCATATTTGATACATGAATCTCTGCATCATCAGTGGGATATTTTCGCTCTTGAGAACCCGACTTAATAAATCAGAAATATGTAGGGAACAGAAAATGTATAAAGATTATATGGAAATTCCTAAGGTATCACAATTTATGCAAATGATCAAATTTAACTTATACAAAATGCATGTTTTTTTCATAATTTTTCATAGAATTCAATGACAACTCTTATATTAAAAAATCAGGTTTTTCTGTCAATTATTTCATGGTTTGGGCTTTAAAGGGTTAAGTGCTTTTATCAGGTTAGGTGGAATAGGCAGCGATAATATGGAATACAATAAGAACAAATGTGATTGCTTTTCGATAAAAATGTAGAAACTAATCACGTTTTTTTTTCTTTCATGGCCTATGCAGAAACCCTCATGGGTTGCAGGGGATGGATATCAAGTTTTTGGGAAGACTTTATATCCTGTGTTGGAGTGGTGACCAGTTCAGGCTGTACCTACATGAGGGCTTGGATGTTTTCCATCCCACACCCACTCAGAACTAAGACATGTGTGCTAAACACTGACGGTTCTATAGATACAGAGATTTGGGGTTGTGCCACGGTGTGTTGTCCTTGAATTTTTACCAGAGTAGAAGTCTTGAATATTCCCCAAAACACCAATCCGTCCAAATGATGAGCGGAGGGGGCCTTTGATGGAACATGATTGAAGCCCACAAATTCCCAGAGACCTGCAGGATGCAGGAACGACTCATCTGGCAGAGCTGTGGGGAACAGCAGGTGGGTCTCAGCGGTGCGTAACCATGTCTGCCTTTAGGTTTTACTTGATTTATTGAATATGTAATAGGCTAATCTTTTATGAGACAAAGAAAGCCTTCTTTTTTGTATTTGTTTGTATTTCAATCATTTATTTTTTCTACTGCATACTGTATGGAGTGAATTTTGTTGCTACTATTGCTGCAAGCCACAAAACAGCATTTATAAATAGAAATTATAAAATAGTGCAATCTAGAAATAAAAATAATAATACAAAAATTAAGAGTAGCTTTGTTGTTTTCTGAGAATTTGTATTATTTTTGTGTTATTTCAATTATTGTATTATTTTTAAATTGTATTTTGTTTGAATTTTAATTTTTTTCAATGTTTTAATATTTTTATTTTTTTTTTATCAATAAGGTTTTATAAAACCCATTCTTTTCAAAATGCGTTTTGCAGATCTAATTCTTTTTACCTCTAGTGGTATTTCCTCTTGAGAGAGGAGCAAAGATATATCTGATGGTCTGCAACATTTCTATTGGTTGTTTGTATCAGGCTTAAAGTGAAGATAATGTACTCTTTAAAATGACAATTTAAGAAGAATGTAGTTCATAAAACTCAATCTAGAAAATAAAAAAAATCACCAAATTTACTCTTAAATCATCTTTTTATTAAGACGTTTTTCAGTTTTATTTCTGGATTGCATTGCTTTATTTATTTATTTTTAATTTTTTTTACCAAACGGTGTTATTTGCTTGCAATAATAATGAAACAAAATTCACTCCATACTTACTGTAAAGCTGAATGCTCAAAGCTTGCAAATATACTGTAACTGGACTTGCTAACAAGTTATTTTAATAAAAAAGTTCCCAACATGGTTAAATACAAAATGGCATCTCTTAGCTTCCTCTGTTCTTGGAGGGTTTTCAAATATTCCATCTATATTTTGCTCTGTAAAAGCTACAGTTTAAACAAAGTTTGTGATTGGTAAAACCTCTTTATGATTTGTGAAACTCAAATCAAATGTGATTTTAGCACAATTTTAAGTAGCTCTATTATATATCAACTGGTCCAGCTCAAGAACTACAAAACCCAGAGATTTTAAACCTGGTCTAGTTCATTCTAATCTAGTAGCAGAATGTTTTAAACAAAGTTTCTGATTGGTAAAACCTTTCCCTGATTTGTGAAGCTCAAATCAAATGTGATTGTAGCACAATTTTAAGTATCTATATTATATATTAACTGGTCCAGATCGAAAACTACAACACCCAGAGATTTTAAACCTGGTCTAGTTTATTCTAAACTAGTAGCAGAATG
>JAUZNJ010031560.1:0-14162 GCA_034780135.1 Jordanella pulchra | reverse complement strand
ATCTATCTATCTATCTATCTATCTATCTATCTATCTATCTATCTATCTATCTATCTATCTATCTATCTATCATCTAGCACTTTTTTTGAGATTTTTTGTTTTGTTTTATCGAATCTTAAAGAACATTTTTGCTCAAAGAATTTCGCATTATCTGATTTTTTTGTACAGATTGCATTTGTGAGGCTATTTAAACAGGTTAAATTTAAATTTAAAAAACTGAAATCGAAATCAAAATTGGCGTTCTTATCGAAAGTAGAATAAGTTTTGTTTTTGGTGATGTTCAGCTGAGAGCAGGTTGAGATGGGGCGGCGCCAAGGGGGGAGCAGTAGGAGGAAACAGCCTATCAAGATCTCACTAAAGCTCTCACTGAGAACACTGACACTCTTGGCTGTTCGTCCTTCAGACTGCTCATTAAGGCAATGGATACAGCTTACCGCCAATAAATTAAAGAAGAAGAAAATCAAATCAGCGAAAGGCTTGGCTTTGGGAACTACTGATCTCTTCATGCCACCACATGAATCGCGGGGCAGATTTTGGACATACGTTCTTGTACTCTTACACTGCATCATGGCATCAAAATTTTCACCATTCTCAATCGAAGACATTCTTAGTGGCATTGATGCTACTCGTATGAATCCCACCGGCACAGCTACTGAGGAGCTTCGCGCTCTTGCGCGCAATTTACGCACTGGCTTTGAAAACGCCTTACAAGAAAGTCTTTCTCCTGTCATACGCTTGTCTCAAAGCCACCGAGTCAGCACCTGCAGGGCGGAGGGAGGGTTTGTGACTCAATTCAGAGAAGGTAAGGGTTTTATTTGCAATTTCTTATATATATTTTTTATTTAAACAGATTTATTTAAATCATATCAATCTAATTTGTTTACTGAGGTGTCGTATTTATGTTAAAAATACTGAAATGAAGAAAATCTAAAAAGAGGGTGGGAAAAAATGCATAGTGCATTTGTCATTTACGTTTTTCAAGTCGTTTAGATTTAATATAAAAAAAAAATATGTTGACATTTTTTTTCACGGTCATTATCTAAAAAAAACCAAAATATTAGAAACGTTTCAAGTATAGTGTGCTTTAAATTTCAATTTGTTACTCATTATTTTTTAGAAATAAAATGTGCTTTATATATTTGCCTTTTTCCCCACCCTTTTTATGTTGGTAAAATAAAATAATAACATTATTATTTTTATGTGCTTCAGAGAGTGCCGACGTGGAATGCGTGGAGCAAGATAGGTTGCAGAGGATCCAAGTGGATGCAGGAAAAACGGGGCCCCACCTCCACCATGGCGGGGAGACGTTCAGCTGCGCCCAAGAGGAGCGCCGCTCCACGCCGGTTGCCAAAAAGCGGTCGAGAGCGGCCTTCTCTCACACGCAGATCCACGAGCTGGAGCGCAGATTCAGCAGCCAGAGATACCTCTCTGGTCCCGAGCGGGCAGAACTGGCATGCAACCTGAAGCTTACAGAGACCCAGGTGAAAATCTGGTTCCAGAACCGGAGATACAAAACGAAACGGCGCCAGTTGGCAACAGAACTGACAGCGCTGAGCTCCCCTAAGACTGTGGCGGTTAAAGTGCTGATGAGAAACGAGCAAAAGCATTGGATTCCGGGCAGTGAAGCCCACTTTCCCGTGACTTTTCCAATATACCACGGTTATCAGTACCACCCCTACTCACATCAGTGGTACCAGCCGCACAGCATTGGCAGGAGGTTGGGTGGAGGAATGTTTTAATGTCTCTTTGTCTTTGGAAAGTGTCTTTGGAAAGTGTCCGGAAAGTGTTTGTTACATGGAGACGTTTTTCATTCAACATTTGTGCATTTGTATAGAAACTGACGCCCTTCTTTATAATTATAGCTTACTCTAATTTGAGTGCATTTTGTTAATTAAAAATAAGAAACAATGAAAGAATAACACAAAATATTAATAATTTCCAATTTAATCTAGAAATTAACCCAGTTTGACACAGATAATCTAAGAAATAGTTATTTGTTTTTTTTTCCACGGAGGGAGAAACTGAAAGAAATCTTGGGACAGAAAAGCAATTACCGAAGAGCTTCTATTTGAACAAAAAAAAAATTCAAATATAATTTACAGACTTAGCAGGAACACCGTTGCCAAGCCGCCAGTCCATCTTTAGTATGACTTTATATACACGACTGTGCTAGAAAGCAGAAACCAAGGATTATAGACAAACTCCATACAGAAAGACACGATACTAGAATCTGAGGATTTTTTTTGCTGCAAACAGTGCTAACAGCTGCATCACCATGCAACCTACCTCAAAATAAAAAATAATAATGAAAATGAATAATAAAGAACTTACCATGTAAATGGGGTTCTGAACTTACACATTAGTTTATATTTATTATGCATCACTACAGGAGGAAATTTGGGCTTTCTTTTAGCTCAATAGTCCTCTATTAAAACCTAGTTTTCTTATTCTTCTAAACCGACAAAATTGTCCATGAAAGAGAGGCTCTGGGATATCTTTAGATTTTTGATTCTAAATTGTTGTTGGTTTTCATATTCTAAGTGGTAGATCTTGAATCTTAATGTTAATGTTACTTCTTTTTTTTTATTACAAATCTGTGTGTGCTGAATGAGTCAGAGAGGCTAAATAGGCCATGAAGATGTTGCACCATCCAACCTTGCTACCCATGCAGCAAGATTTTTCATTGGTTTACTGACAGTAAAATACCCTCATGTTGAAGAAATTGGAACAATGACCAGGACTGATATGGAAATAAAAACATAATCCCTACTCAAGTGGAAAAGTGTATCTTGAACTCAGCCTTGTTTTGTTTAGTAGCCAGGATGTCTTATTCAGTAAAATGCTGTAATGTTGAATTATTTTGTTGTCAAATAATTTCAGTTTATTTCACCCCAACACAGCAAAGCTATTCAGATTTTGTATTACAATTGCAGCTGATGCTCCTAAATCTCTGTCTGTAGGGAGGCAGTTGGTGTTTTAGGCATCCTCAATGATGGATGTGGTTCTGAGGATTCAGCAGTTGTTTAAGATCTCCTCCATAAAAGAAAGAAGGAAATAAATGATTTTGATTAACATTTTTGTGATTGTGTTGAGCTGGTGTTGTTTACTGGCCTTTCAGCTCTAAACCAGGATGGGAAGCAGTAGGTCAAAGAACATGCAAATGTGCCTATGTAAAATATAACCAGATGTGGTATAGAAATGCCTGCCTGTTTAGGTCTCAGAGAAGGTACATCTGTTCCTGTGCTTTATTTGACAACTATGGTGGGTTTTTAAGGTATAAGTCAGATGATCAGAGAGATTAACTCCAACAAATGTGACAATCTTTACCCTCCTTATTAATAATCACAGGAGATTGGTCAGAAATGTTTGACCTTTTGAAGCCCTTTGCTGTTTCCTTTCTCTCATTTTAATTGAGAATCAGGATATAGGTGCTGCAATATGCTGTTTGTGGCACCACCTACTCCCTAGATTTACCGCCCCCAGTGATGACAATAGTTGTGTAGTTTGTGTAGTAAACAGTTTGGTTTGTGCTGGTAGTTGCAGTGCATTCATTGGTAAGCAGACCCACTATTTAGGAGCTCAGAACACAACCATAATATGCGGTCATAGTGATTGTTCTAGACATTCCACTGCCCACCTTAATGTTTGCTTTTTGTGTCAAGAAGCTCAGGACCAGATAACAGATACTGAAGTCTATCAATGTGCCTCTGCATTTCCACAAGCTGTTACTACCTAAAACAACTGCATTAAACACTAAGCTGAAATCGATGGACAAGACATAGACTAAGGTCTTGATTTTTATCTTGATTTTTATCCTTGTCTGGGATGCTTCCCTCAAGGTGATCCATGTTTCAGTTTTCCCACAATAAACAACATTTTGGTTGATTTCTATCTCATGATACTTTCCTTTCATGTGTTTTCTGTGTTCAGTGCATGGCTTGCAAAAGGCTTTTATGACTTTATTTTATTGATTGCTTTTTTTCTCACTTTTCCACACAGGCCAGGTTGGTGGAGTGCACAGCTTACAAAGACGACCATTATTTTCATGGTATCACCTCTGGGTTCTAGATATTCAATCATGTCGTTTTTAATGTTGTGAATGAGAAAAAAATATAACATATAATAGCCAAACTGAATTATTATTAGACTGAAACTACTTCTTCCACCTGAGCTTTCGAGCCCTGCAGCTCACTCATAGTTTTCCACGTTTTTTTTTTTTTTTTATATCCAGATGTAGATTAAACAGTGATGCAAACATTTGTAATGATTTTGTATAATGTTTCATAACTTAACACAGCTTCAATGGTCTCCACAGCTTCATCCATAGCTTGTCTTCCATCTCTGTCGGTCTTCATAATGCTGTTTGGTTACTTATGTTCTCCCCAAAAACTTCTTGGGTCTTCACAGAACAGAACCATGGCAAGAATCAAATGTTACAGGTTACTTGGGTGATTTCTGGCAGTTTGTTACACTGCTTTTTATGATGTGGTATTAGAATAATAGAATCTGAATGTACAATTTTAGTTGTAAAAAGACAATAAAATATTGTTATTCTTCTATCACATAAAATTGAAATAAAACAGATTAATGTCTGTGGTTGTAACGTGACAATATGTGAGAAAAGTTGAAGCGATAGAAATAGTTTTAGCAAATTATACTCTGGGAAAAAGCAAACATTCCTCTGCATTTTTTGCAGCATTAGATATTAAAAGTGTTTTTAGCAAAGGGATTTAGTTATTACAGTAATGCAAAGGAGAAAGGGATCATGTGGGAGAGCAGTTTGTCAACCTGTCACTAAGGAATTAACTTCAACGTGATATTTTGCAACACTTTGCATGCAGACAGAGTTTGTTTTTAGAAGGATATTAATCTGCTTTTAAAAGCAGGAGGGCATGAAAGGTCATGGATTTTAATATGTTTTACACTTTGCTTTGTTTAACATTTTCTTTTTACATGTTCAGTTGCTTTAGTTGAAGAACTTATTTCACGAGAATTAATTTTACTAGGTCTAGTTGAAATATTTAATCAACATTTTTAGGCTTTAAAGGTGTCCTTATAGGGCCAATTTACTGTAGCATATGGATATGAACTTCTTTAGAATCTATTTTCCTTTTTGAAAAAATAAATAAGAATTACATTTAGGAGCTCAGCCTATATGGTTTTGTGCAACTATGATACAAGTGAAACAGTTTGTATATGGCGGCTGGAAGGATTAGGTAATAGTAATAAGATCCACTAAGTAGATTGAAATGTTTGCTTGCATTTGACCATGTTCATTTTTATGTTGAGTTTAGCTTTAGTTTGGATTAAAATCTAGACCATTAGGCTTAATAAAATATCAGAACACACAAAAAGCAGGCATTATACTGAGAAAAAACACACAAAAAACAGAAAATCCCCCAGTTAACCCTCTGTAGCTGGAAATGTTGATTCTAGAAATGTGTGCTGAGTGACATGAAATGTATTTGGAGTCATAATATAAGAAAGTCTGCAAGTAAATGTGCTTGTTATCTTTTTGTTTTTCATGTTTGACATATGCTTGTCGTCTGTAGCAATGCAATTATTCAAATGCACTTCCAGCTTATAAACACAACCATCAATTGGTTGAAATCAGATAGCAATGACTTTGTGACTGTATTTGCATCCTGATAGGCTGCCGAGGCTGAATAACACTTGTCCAGACTGTATTTTAATGACATCCTTCAATTTCTGTAAATTCCTGCAACATATCATTTACTTTTTGGATTAAACATGTAGTTTAATCAGGTATTTTTGAATTGAATCAAATCAGACAAAAAAACTTTTTGAGATCTAAAATCATTTTTCAAGAGGGACATTTCTGTGCTAAAAAGAAAATCATAATGGAGGGAGACTGAAAAAAAAAGATTATTTCTCACCAAGCCTGAAAAATGGAAAAAAGATTAAGTGTTGGTTGTGATAACTCTTAATGGATGCTTTGGTGTTTGTTTGCACAGCTCAGTGTTGAATCATTCAGCTGCAGGTTGTGTCTCTGTTCAGGCATCATTGGTGAGTATGGACCACACCTTTTAATAAACCACTTTTTCTTTAAGTTTCATTTAAACTGATCTGGCAATAATAAAACAAGTTCCTTGTAAAACGTCTGATCCAGTTAAGTTGGTTTACTTTCACCTCTGTGATTCCATCAGAGGTCACAGTAATGTCAGCGCTAACTGTCTCTGCACAGGAATGTGCTTCAGCAAGCTCTCAAAAAGCATAACTGTTATGTTTAAATGTGTATCTCCCTCGTGTCCACATTTTCTGGGTCGTGCTTCATTTTTGAACGTTGTAAAAAAGCATTGAGAGAAGAGAAGAACATGGAAATAAAGCAAAGCTTTTTCTGCTCTTTTGAATCCTCCAAACTAGGTTGAGCAACTTACAAAAAACAACAAGTATTAAAAGGTAGATTTGAACAATGAATATTAAAACCAGTGGAAGCAAGTAATATCCTGTTGTCTTTGTGTGTCTAAAGATTTCTCAGCTCAGATAAAGGCTTGCAGGGTGGGGCCGCCTCTCTGCTCTGCAACACAGGAATGACGGTCCCCACCTAATCCACGCTTGGCTGTACTTTCAAGATACACATCTATTGATTGAGTATCCTCACATGTCACCTGAGCAGCAGTCGAGCATTCATTTCCATTGCTTTCTTTGTTGCAGGAATAAATTCTCAAGGGAAGTGATTTTAATGTGGGATTCCACATAAGGGGTAGAGGCTGCTAGCTTAAATGAAAAGATTAAGACCTCACGCGACTGAGTGAGAGTCGAGTCTGTCAAAAAAAACAGCATTCAATGCATGACTGATTACAAATCATAGCATCAGAAACATTTGTACGTTATATATATATATATATATATATATATATATATATATATAAATATATTGCAGTTTTTGTTGTGCCTATGCTGGCCTTCTGCAGACCAGATCAGTGGAAAGAGAGGGGTTACGGTCAAAAGTTCTGTTTAAAGTCAGATCTGCATCCTTTAGACTCACAAATACGTGCACACACACTCACAAACACACACACTTCACAAATAATCCCACCCATAGAAATCTCCAGGCTAGCTCTACAAACTATTAGCAGATAGCATCAGTGAATGCAGGAATGTAAACATTTACAGTAAAGCTAAAAGACACCAACTCCCCCCGGGGGGGGGGGGACGCATCCATCACACAGCGACCACATCAGTGCTTATAAGCTCTCCTGGTTTCAAAAGGAATCAGACATCCCAGCTTTCTGCACAATTAGATGGAATTTCATGTAATCAGCTCTTATTGTCCTGTTTGACATGTTGCTGATGTTGCTGCATTGTAACTCAGTCGCCATGTAGAAAGTGTTTTGTTATTTATAATACAGCTCATATCAGAGAAGTTAAATGAGATACAGAAAATGAGGTGTCCTGGTCTCTGTTTAAAGATACGGTGATTTTGTCTCTGTAAGAACAAATCGAAAAAGGGGCAAGCACACCGACAACTTTTAAAAAAGCACATCAACATCAGCTGTAGGGATCAAGCTAAGGGCTTGAATGCATTCTGCATGTTTGTGCAGTAAGCTGAGCAAATTTAGTTCTGGTTCCTGATATTGTGTTTTAGAATGTAGAACTCTAATCCATGTATTTGCATGAATATTTATATCCCTTTATTTTTTTCCAAATATTATTACTCTGCACATACAAGCTTTAATATATATGTTTGGTTTTTTTTTACATGATAAACAAACACACAGCAGCTTAACTTTTTGAAATGGGCTGAAAAGGAGACATGGTTTTGTTTTTCGTTACCAAGAAAAATCCTAAAAAAAAGGACATGTTCCTTTTTACTAAGAACCACCTTTTGCTGCGTTTAGAGTTTTTGACATACTTGCCAACCAGGTTTGAATATTTGACAACAGATTTTTTTCCTCCCATTCTTTTATGACAAATAGCTGAATATCAGTCAAACAGGATCAGTGGTGTTTATTAGAAACAGCTTTCAAGTGTTGTTGCAACTTAAGAAAAGGTTTCAGGTTGGGACCTAATAAGATTTTCATGTCTCTAACAGATTTCCCTTTAAAATTACCCTGTAAATTATTATTATTAGTCCAAACATCTTCCAACCAACTCTGACCAGCTTTCCTTTTAATGCTGAATAAGGGCTACTGGAAGCAGCTGCTACCAGCAGCGTGTTTCATGAGGGAGATGATTTGTTTAAGGTTATGTATAGCTTTTTGTTTTTAAAAAGTACTTTTAAAATTGCTACTTTGAGACATTTTAAAGATTCTCATGGTTGCTCTAATAAACAACCCCAGTGTACAAACTAAGCAAATAATTACAGTCTTTTTTCCTTATTTTGCATATTTTACCTCCATCTAGAGCAGCTGATGGGCCTTCGACTGTTTGATTAGACAGTTTGTTTGCCTTTAAAATTGCTCACAGCAGTTGTGGCCCACTCTTCTTTGGAGAATGTATCTTTTCCCATATGGAGGAGTTTGGGCTTGAACAGCCATTTTCAAGGTTATGCTGCAGGATTTCTCACAAAATTAAGTTGGAACTTTGACAAAGCCAGTGCCAAAATTAGTGGTTTAGGGGAATTGTTGCTGAGCTTTGGATCACTGTCCTGTTGAAGAAGTCATTAAACATTTTATTTTGGGATGTATAAAATAAAATAAAAATGTGTGTGTAAGTATCTGGAGAATTATATATCAATTTGTTATAGAGGCTGAATTTTCCTATACAGTCCATAGATGGAGATAAGCAGTAATTCAAGTTGCAGCATTTCCTTCTTTGACTCCTCACCAGTCTCACATCTCCCACACACATACTCCAACAGACACACACTCCTCCACAGCAGACCAGGGAAATCCAAATGTTTTAATTAGTGGTGATAAGCAGAGGCAGAAAGAGCACCCAGCCATTCTGACCCACACATACAAACACAGACATCTTCTATCACAGTGCTGATAATGCAGCTACTCAGTCCCCACTTACGGCCTCTCGAACTTCCCTCTAACTCCCACTCATCCTCTGCAGGAGACTTATCATTGCAGCGTGAAACAACAGTGACTTTTATTCTCCAGTCTCTTACTTACTGGTTGGATAAAATCTTGCAGAAAGCTCTTATGTTTAACACTTTGTCTCATATTTTTATAACGCACTGATAACTCATTAATGGTTCAAATGACTTTAAAGTACAGAGTAGCAATGAAAGCAGCAAAGTGTCCCAACCTTGAACCAGTGCTCTATCTTTTCCAGCCTGAGATTAAGACATGCTCAATTTATGAAACACTGTTTTAGAGAGAATACAGTAGAAACTGTGTTGATTTTCCTGAGAGGTCTCTGGAAGATAACATTACTTTTTAAAAGCCACTTTTCTCTATAACTGTAACCAGGAATTAAAATAAATATATGTAAATATGTAAAATCAGGCTAGAGTCATTTAATGACTTAATAAGTGGTTTATTTGATTTCATTTGTTTGCTTTGTTTTAACCAGTTTGTGGTGTCTGGAGCTGGAAGGCATGAATGTGAAGGAAAGTTTGACAGGAAGCAAAGACAGCTTTCTTTTCAAGATCAAGTTCAAAGGGCAGGGGGCCTTTTTTTCTTCATCAGTGTCCCTGACTGCACCTGTGGTGCCTCTACACACACTCACACACACATGGGGGTACACACTTGCAAATGCGAGGAATCCTTACCACACCACTTTCCCTCCAATGACAGACATCTCAGGGTTTTCAGACTCCAGCTATAGACGTTTGAAACATTGCGTCTTTGCAATTGCATGTGTGCTAAAGGAAGCGTGTGTAAGATAATTTTCTGACCTCACATAGTTTTAAAAGGAAAACTGTCACAACAGTCGAGACCTAAAGAGAGAAAGCGCTGGACACCTGTAATTATCAGCAACAATGCAGCAGTTCATCAGAATGTGACAGCGCCTCACACCCTCAGGCCTTGGGGTGTGTGAGTTTCTTTGTGTATATTTTGTGTCTTTTGCTTTGATCATGGTGCAGTACATTTCCAATTGTAGGATGATCCTCAGGCAACAAAGATATTTTAGCCTTAACATACTTCCATACCCATTTCTGATTTCTTCTTTTTTCCAATACTGGAAGCTCTTATGAAAATATGAATACTTTTCATGCTGGAGGTCTTTTTGTCTTCTCTGCCTCATTAGTTAGAGCGTCTTTCTATAAACATGGGAATTTATAAAGGATTTTCATCCAAGGCAAGCCTTGCGTGATCTTTTATTGCACAAGAGGAATCCTGTTTCCAACTAACTTAAGCTTCAAAGCCAGCTTAACAATTCAAAATTGTTCTGTATTTCAACCTTGCACGAAAACGCTAGTATATCTGACGCACTGTTTTTGCTCCCACAGACCAATGGATGTATGAGCTCGTATGTTTACAAAGTTACAATTCATTGTGTGCCAGCGATCATCTTGTATCCTTGGCGTTTGTGGGAAGAATCCTCCTCCAAGCTTGTTCTCTCAAGTGATGACAGGAGCTGCATCTCCCCCACATCCATATTCTTCGCAGCACAACTGTGGGAGAGATTCAAACTACAACTGCTGCAGCGAGAGAGAAGACAAGAAAAAAAAACAAAAAAAACGCCTGGAATCATCTTTCAGCTCTTTAGTGCAGAAAATGTTATAGCCTCATATTTTTTTATATAGCTAAGAAGTTCCTAATGTGTCAACATCTTATTAGCTCTCTGTCTATATAACATTTTCTGTAAATTGTTTCCCATAAAATACAGTAGTGACAATAGACCTTTTGGCTATGAAACTTAATTCCAATAACTTTACGATTTGGAGACTATCCTGACTGTATTTCAGCTTAATAATATAAAGTAAGAGTCAAATTATGTAAAAGCACTTTAGTATGAAAGGCAGTTACAGACATCCTCTTGCAATAAGCAGGTAGGTATAGTTAAAATCTTTTTAGGATTTCACTGCCCTGCCAGTTACTGTGAGACCCGACCATGAAGTACCACACCTTGATCCTTAACAACAGCAAAGGTTTGTCTTTTCAGAAGAAAGGAACACAAGAAATTAGAATGTTTTGCTTTCTGAGTCTAGAAAAATATTCACACCACTTGAATATTTTCACACCTTATAAAGTTATAACCACCGATGTCAACTGACAGGTTAATATTTGTTATCTACAGAAAAACAAAACAATAAGCAGACAATTATAGAGGGCTTTAAAGGTTTGCTGGAGAACATTAGCGAAACACACTGGTCAGAGAAAGTCTAGGAGAACCTTAAAGCAGACTTGGTTATAAAAAAAGTCCAAGTATTGAACATTTATCCTGGAGTGTAAACCTACCAAGATGTGGCCACCCGCCTGAACTCAAAGGCTGGACACAAAAAGAATTTTCTGAAAATTAATTTGAAGACAGGCATCGTTTTGTGTAATGCAAGAAAAAAAAAGTGAATTTTGATGTAAAAGCAGAGGGGAGACGAACAGACTAGCTTTTCTCTTCATAAAACACAACGTTTTTCTAAACAGCAAAGAGGAGAGACGCCATCAGCCTCACCTAGACAGAAAAAAAGGTTTTCTGGGACTGCAAAATATCCGCGTAATAAAATGCTATGCGTCATGACAGAAACCTAACTCTGCATCTAATGTCCCACTGCCTAGAAAAGCTGCACTTGAGAGAATTATTTTCAACTATTTAAAATATCAAGCAATAAATATTCACCTGTGATAAAAATTCTCGAAGAAAATAACAATCTCTAAAAAAAAGAAAGATTATCATGATGTGAAGTAATTTGAAATCCTCACAAAGATAATTTAATTTTCCCTCTTTGGTTCAATTTTACACTACAGCTTAAGGCTGCAGCACCTTCTTCATGCAGTAGCACCCTGAATCATAGCAGAGAATCATAGTCGGCATGTGTGAAAGTTCCCCGACTGCTTATATCAAAGGTTGGTATTCACACCCCATCCATCAACTTGTGACCTTGTGGAATATAGATAACAGTTTTTGGCACAATCCTGCTTCACTCCATAACTCATTACGAGAGATCCAGTCTCAGAATAAGTTATGGAGGCCTAAGACACAAAGAGATTTAAGAGGAGAAACATGAAGCCATCAGTTTAGAAAGGAGGAGAGAAAATGAGTGGCGGGAGATATTTGGTCCCATTTGTTGGGTCCTGTAAGAGTGTTTGTGTGCGAACATCCAGGGGCTTCTGTAAGTGTCTCTAACTGCAGGCTTGAGATTCAAAACACTTGCTTATAATATTGCACTAGAGGGAGTGTGCGTGTGTTTCCTGTTCTTTGCAAAAACTGGCTCTGGCATTGAAAGGATCACTTAATATATTGAATTAAGCACAATAGTATGTATTTAGGTCTTATGATTGTTCCAGTAAAGCCAAATTAAAATGGTCTTGGAAATATATTAATATGCAACAGAAGATTAACTCTAAAATTTAAGAAGTAATCGCTGGATTAAAAAAAAATTATATTATCTGTTCAAAGTTCAAATTCGAGAGCATTTTTGCTTTGAAGTGTTTTTAAAAAATGGTGATTGAAACAATTAGTTGGTTTTAAGGAATTATAAGCAATGTTGGAAACATAAAATCAATGTTGCTTAATGGTCAAAGAAAGCTTTAGCATAGTTCAAAAACAGATTTTTTTTCTCTGCTTTCAGGAAACTCAAACCTGCACCTCAAACCTCCACCGACCTCAGAGATTTTCAGTGACAGGAAACACAGAGGATGACAGCAGAGGTTTGTCATTAGCAGTTTCCTGCTAATATGTGGGGGTTTGCCTTCAGATTTGCAATATTTCATTTTTCTATCTTAAATGTATAAATTATAAGCTCACATTTCAGATCCTGCTTCGACGTCAAACCATAAAGAGCAAACAAATACTTCTTTAAAAAAAGATGTTGGCTTCTTTTTTGACTCCTAATGTTAACTGGCTTTTTTTCCTCCCACTGCTGATGTGTGACCAACTTACTTTCCTTTCACATAATAAAAAATGTTCATCTCATTGATGTTAATAAGTGCATTCAAACAGAACAGTTCTAATCAAATCATCTGTTCTAATCATGTTTAAACAGGTGTTTTCCTTGATAAACATGGCTGTGAAGCGTTGTGTATAAAGACAGGTTAGGAGGAGCTGTCACTCCTCACTATGATCTATAAAGAGCATTAAGTGTGCTTCTCTAAAACTTGAAGTGGTTTTTAAATCATGCCATCTTTTCAGAGACAAATATGACTCCTAAACACAACTTCCAATTCATTACTCCCAGTTTTTATCTCCCTATCAAAGTGTCCTTAGTCAAGCATCATTTGCTGAATTCCAAAGCTTCACTCTTGCAGTTGTTTGGATGCTGGCTGTCTACCATCTAGTGCAAGAGCATTTTTTTAAGTCTAAAGGGTCAAAGTTGAAATCTGCACCTGTGCTAAAGACAAAACAACTGTATCTGAAATGATTAACAAAAGTCTGCAAAGACTAGGAAATGCCAGTTTTAGGGCAAATGGGGCTTCAAAGAGCTGGAGCTGTTAAATTCCAGGATCTTTAAACGCATCCTATTCGGAACTGAATTGCACTAAATTGCAAACATGTAAAAAAAAAAATACTTCAGGAGGTAGCTTCATCAGTGGGAAGACAAGAACTGTTCACACAAAAGAACTTTAACTAATTTACGGTATACTTGCTGTAACAATTAGCATGTAGCTTGTAGGTTCAGCCCCTGCACTGCGACTCATAGCAGTTGGGGGAGGATAAAAAAAAAAAAAAAGTACCAAGAACAAATAAGAATTCCTATTTTGCAAAATTTTAGTTAATGTTTTGTGCTAAAAGCTTGTTAGTTTGTACTTGTCTACCCCACCTGTCTTTTGTGTCCACTTCAGGGTGTTAAATAAATCAGATCCCTCCACAGGGGTTTGGGTCCAACACTTGGGCTTTTGGTTGTTTCATAAAGGGGTCAGTGTTAAGATACAAACGATTTAACCAATATTAAGTTGTAAAATGTATCTTGTATAATGTATATATAGACATGGAAAAAATATTAGATCATCTAACTGTAAATTGTGGGATGATAGAAGTTGAAAAACTTATGAGACTCAACAAATAGTTTAGTCCTTCAACAACTGAGACTATGCAATGCTTACCTTTGTAATTTCTGCTGCAAGGTGTGACATGCAATCGATTACCTG
>JAUZNJ010031559.1:0-14162 GCA_034780135.1 Jordanella pulchra | reverse complement strand
GCCCGTCTGCAGCAGCCATAGCTAACGTTAGCCCGTCTGCAGCAGCCATGGCTAACGTTAGCCCGTCTGCAGCAGCCATAGCTAACGTTAGCCCATGTGCAGCAGCCATGGCTAACGTTAGCCCGTCTGCAGCAGTCCTCTCTCAGCATACCTGTGTGTGAAGCGCTGCTGGTTTTGATGGCGTTTTTTTATTTATTTATATTTTAATTTGCCTAAATGTCCATTCGATTTGTGTTTATCTGACTGACTTGTGTTGTTTTCTTTACTAAAATATCATTACAACATTATAAACTTATAACATTTTTGTCACATATTGTATGTAGCCTATTCAGTACAGTAATTTTACTTGTACAGCTTAATCATTATCCCCAACTAAGTAAAAAAAGTAATAATTTATTATTATCCAGAGACTAACAATAACAGGAGGTGAAATGCAGGACCAGACGAGCCGAGCGCGTGATGATGTCATCACATCACATTCTGTTCGATTCACACAGATCTGCTCCCGTTCTCTCCGAGTCCAAATTTTCTTTTTTGAATTAAGAAACGGCCTTCGTTCGTCAGGGACCTGTCCTGCGAGGAACAAGTGTTATCCAAAGGTTCCTAGGTCTGCACTGAATGGTAAAAAAAAGAAAAGCAGCAGCTTGGCTGTTTCTGTGATACAAACGGTTTGTAGCATAGTTGCTAAAATATGCATCCAGTTAAGTTAGAAAGTTTTTAAAGAAATTAGATGATTTCAAATAGGAAGAAAATAGCTCTATTATCTTATCTCAACTTCTTAATATCTAATGGTCTTTTTGTTAAGGGGAAAAATTCTGACTCCACTGGAAGATCATCTTATTTACCAGATTAAATCAAGGGCAAATAATCTTAGAGAATTTTACTTATGTAGTTGTAACAGTTTTTTCACTGTAGTGTTAGGAGCAAAGGTTTGGATATCAGCTGCTTTAGTTCAGACAAACAGGGCAGTGTTGACCTTTAGACGTCTTTGTTGACCATTTTACTTCTTGTTTTTTCCATTTGAGATTTCTTTATCTTTAATCTTTCTGTTTCCTCCTTGTTATTCATCGTGTTTTCTTACATATTGCTAATGTTTTGTTATTTTGCTGCCTCTCTGCAGACCGTAGCTTTAGTGATAGAAACTGATATAATTTCAGCAAAGCTCCTGCTGCTGGAACTGCACCTGTTGATCCAACTTATTGTGAAGCATAATTTGTTTTTGTTTTGCATCCGATGCTGACCCCAGTTGTTTCTACTGAACTTCTTTTGTTCTGGATCAGACTCTGTGTTTACAGTCACACTGGTAACACTGAGCCGGACCTGCTTTATATGAAATCAGGATGAAAGAAGGTTTGTTGTTGTTCTTGTCATTAATGCACCACAAAGCAGAAGTTAAAGATAAGGCTGTAATCTGATCTCATTTGCAACCCGGAACCTCATTTACAGCATGAGCTCTGGCACTACTGGTGTTCCCTGCACTGTTAGACTCGACTGAACTCTTTAGAACACGGCTAGGCAACAAATGAGTGCCGCTGCTCTGCAGCTTCTGCATGCATTCCTGCTCCAACACTCCTGAAACTAACTAGCAGAGGCCATTAACCATTCATGTGTAGAAGAAGAGATGCATGCAAAAGCTGCAGAGCAGTGACACTCGAGGGCCGACCTTGCCTACCCCTGATTTAGGGTGCCACCAGTACCTACAGTAAATGAGGAACCCCCAGTATGTCGGCGTGTCACCCCCCTGTTATTGGTTCTCTCCTCAGGCTATTGTCTCCTTAAAGCTGTGTGGGAACCTCATAGAAACGCTGCCTGCTCCCAATAAGTGGAAGTGCTCGAAGCTCAAGACTCTGGATCTTTCCAGGAACATGCTTGGCAGGTAGGTCGACACGCTGCATTCGCATGTAGACACTTCCTGGTTCACAGGCGGTCATGGATTACTGTGGATTTCAGTTGATGTTAAAAAAACACATGATTCATATTTTGTTGTTTTGTTTTTTCTCCAGTTAAAACTTGAACAACAGGTGGGGGGGGGTATTAATTACAGAGATAAATGGAGTGATGGAGTTTGTTCAAAAACATTTTGTTGTAAAACTGAAAAAAAAGGAACCAAGAAAAATTTTTGGAATCTCAAAAGAAAATTTGAAACTGAAAACTGTTAATCAAATTAGTTTTAAACACTTCTTTTCGATTTCAAATTCATCTTTTTTGCTCCAGCTAAATTTTTAAAAATAAATTTGAAGCTGAAAAAAAAAGAAAACTGAGAATAACATTTGAAAACAAACAACTGTTTTCAGTTTGACAGTTGCGGTATCCTGCCTCTGCTTTATTGCGAAATGTCCAAGGAGGACTGAAAATGATTTGTGTCTTGGTTCAACTAACTCCTTAGATCAGTGAAGCATGTGAATTATATTAGAACCAGTCACATAAACATAGAGTATTAGTGATTCTTCAAAAACATTTCTATTTCCTACGGTTCCTGAATGCAACAGATGGAAATATCCAACCTGAGCTGTCAGTCATCATTCTCTACCCCATGTAATCTAAGCCCCGCCCCCAAGCATAGGGGCCAGCAGTGTCAATTAAAAAAAAAAACTAATAGATCTTTTTAAAACTATTAGAAAAAAAAATGCTGAGAAAACAGCAAATTTTTTGGATCAAGAAATTTTTCCATGTTTCATTTCTGAATTACTTTACATCAAATTTCCATTAACAAAAGGTGTCCTTTGCAACAATAATGGAACAAATTTACTCCATAGTTGTCTGGACTTGTTGAACATGCTGTTTGTTTATTGCCTCCAGTCTCAGTGCAACAACTTCAAAACCATCCAAGTCCCATTTTTAAACAGAACAAGAAGAACCACTTCTTCTTTGCATGTTGACCTTTTCTCTTCCATGGAGTTCTTGGTAAACTCACTGACAGCAAAGTGATTGTTCTGAAGGTTTGTGTGGTTTTGTTCAGAAACAGTTTTGCAAACCCAGTGATTTTATCCTAGATCTGCTTTTTCTTCTATTTTCACTGATTCAACTGAACATTGAGCAAAATGAATGAAGCCTGTTTAGTCTGAGTTACGGTAGTAAATGCATGCATACAAACATCAAAACCTATGAAGATTATAAATGCTATTCAGAGCTAAATAGAAACCAGGAACATCTGGATCCAAACGCCTGTGGTGGATATGCATGAACGTGCTTGTCGGGGTTGGAGTCAAGACCGGTTCCTCTGAGATCGAGGCCCAATGTTTAGCATTTAAATAAATCAGGACAATTATTTTTTGAACACCACAAAATGCAAAAAATAATTAATTTATCTACTAAATCTTTATCATATTTAAAAGTTTTGTATCAAAGAGTGTGTTAAAGGTTTGTTTTTAAAGTTGTTCACAACATTTGTACTTGATTACAAACCCAAAAACAACAAATTCTTGCCAGTTTTGCCGATAAATAATATCTGATTTATGCCCCGATCACACCAAATATCATTATACATCTGATCCAACAGAAAATTGTCCTACGAGGTCATGGTGCTTAGCGCCCATTGAGAGTGGGGGGGGGGGGGACACACCTGACACGGTTTTCTCATGCCAACCCAGACACGAAGCCGTCTTGGATGTTTGTCCGTCGCCTCCACCAGCAATGATAGTGATACCGTTGGAAAGTGCAGTTTGGGTTTTAATTAACAGACCAGTGTTGCACCAGTGTTGGTATGTGTGTTTTCCACATACATTTGCGTATTTCTCTTTCTTTTTTAATTTCTCTGTTTAGTACTCAAATGGTCTGTTTTCATGTATTTGATTCATTTTGTTAGATATGCTAAATCCCTCCTAACAGGTTAAATAAGTATTTGAATACCTATTAGCCTAAAGGACGTTGTTACTTTTTCCCGAAAGTTGAAGTAAATTTTGCACTTGCTTTCCTTGTGTGTTTGCTGGAAATGTACAGTAAAACTAGAGTTCTAGTTAGTAAAACTAGACTGTACTAGAATGAAATGCCACAGTGTTGTAAACCTTTTAACTATAGGATTTCACAGTCGTCAGGAACAAAAACAACATTGTTTTCAGTCAGAGATGGTGGCAGTAATCTGATCACTGATGTTGTTTTTAATTCACATGCAGTTCAATGTGCATCCATACTTGGTGCTTGTATATATAAAGTTTATAAGGCTCTTTGAGCCTGAGGATATGCTCAATAGCAGGTTTGAGGGGCCCCAGACCCGCCCCAAAGGGCACCTACATTTGTTTGCCCCAGTAAAGATCATTTTTGTATTTTAAGTATGTGGTGTCTCACTGCACGACTTGGTGGCAATAAAAGAGTAGCCTGACCAAACCATTTAAGAAATGTTTCACCAGCTTAAAAGGCTCCAGATATGTGTACTGGCAAGTATGCAGAGAAAAAGCATCGGACGATGCACATCCACACTTCAGCTCTTATGTTCTTGTAAAACTAGGAAGCAAACCCATCCAATGACCCTATGGCAGTGTTGGAAATGAAGGATTTAGTCATTAGGAAATGTAGGAATAGGAACACTGGAGTCTGAAGGCTGAAACTAGGGTACATCTAACAGGAACTTCTAGCTAACTAGGATAATTCCAATTATAAGAAGCCTAGGAACCCAAAACAGATTTAATAAAACAAAAGCTTTTAAGTTTTTACAAAGAATAGTGCAATTTAAGAATGGAGTCTGAGGAAAAAAAAGAAATATGTGTTGTAATGTTAGTCCAGAAATTCTGATTTTCTCCGTTGGATTTGCGCTCGTGTTTCATTCGTATAACTGACCATTTCTGTTAACCTTTTCTTTCTCTTTTGACGTTCTAAATCATTGAATTGGTACTGAATAAAAAATGTGTTTTCTTTATACCTCATACTGCAATCAGCTTTTTTCTTTGTTTAAGTTTTAATAACAAATAATTATTTACTGATCAGTGTTTTACCGAGTCAAAGAAGTAACAAAGTATCCTTTAATTTGAATAGTAGTACTTGATTTGAATTGTAAGCTTTACTGCTAACCAACTACATGAACTTAACACAAAAAAAATCACAGTTTTCAGTAACTTTATTATTATTCACAATCGTGTTGGTATTAAGAAAATGTGTCGGCGCATTAAAAGGTATTAAATTCCAGATAATTATTCCTGTATAAACCAAGTGAATAAAGGGGAGGTTTTATCTAATGCTACTAAAGTAGAAAAACTCTGTTTTTTAGAACTGAAGAAGGACCCAGATCCAGGAGGCTTGCTTTCCTGACAACATGGAACAGGAGGGATCCAGACCCAGGTGATCCACTTCCTCACCGAACTGACATGACGTAACATGCTAATTAAACCCGGAGGCTCATCAGGAACAGAACCATCAACAATCATGATTTGTTGTGGAGTGAAACAGTTCTCCTGCTGCAGGAGCAGCTGCGTCTCTCTGACACCAGGAGTAGGATTAGGATCAGGATGGCATAGCAGACATTAGAATTAGGTTTACAAAAACATCGAAGGGCTAAATGTTTCAGACACTCGTTACTCCAAAGTATCTAGAGCGAGGAACACCGTTAATTATATTTTCAAAAAGCCTTGAAAAGTGCAAAATTCTAACTCACTTGGATCTGTTCCCCAACTGTGAATACACAGTATTTGGTGAATGCAATTAATTGTCCAGGCCTTCTTTAGTTTAGGTAAATGTGAATCGATAAAGATGAAGATCAAATAAGCAGAGAAGAGACTTTTTGGACGAAGAATTTGGGCAACAAATCGTCTGTTAAACAGATTTTGAAAAATGTATAAAGATACAAATGAGTTGCTGTGTTTTTGTGGAGCTTAGTATGAATCTTCTGCATATTTCTTTTATCTAGTTAAACGTGCATAAACACAAAATGTTCATTTCAATGAACGTTTGATGAAAACCCAGAACAAACCTCATTTAAAGAGTTTGTGAACTTTGACTTTACGCACCTGTGATCCGTCTCCTGCCATCGTCTCTTTAGTAGAAACATCTTCTGACTAAACAACCTTTTCCAGGAAAACTAGAAAATGGATTTTCAAAAACCAACATTTTGATCATTTGTTCTTTTTATCATTTATTTTTACCAGGATGAACGTTTATATTTTGTATAGATAACAGTGGAGATATGCTTTGTGTGGCTGTAATCTGACCCAGTAAAACTTCAGAGATGGTTTTCTCCAGGTGTTATTAATGCTGTATCGTCAGTTTTTCAGTTTCCATCCTTTATGCTGCTGCAGTTTGCTCCATATGCTGCAGGTTTGTATTTTATGTTTGAGCTGAAAAGCTTTGACTCTGTGTTCATCGGTTTCATAGTGAGTCCCATCGAGTTTCCTGGTGTCCTGCGAGATTCCCTGGAAGTGCTGATCTTGAACGATAACCAGCTGGAGTGTGTCCCTCAGTCACTGTGTGGCCTGCGCAACCTCACTGAGCTCTACCTCTCCAAGTGAGTCCCAGCTGCTGCTGTCATGGTGCCGAAGTGAACGAGAGGAAGTCATGTTTAGGATTTAAAGATTGCCGTGATAAAGCAGTTTCCCTAGCGTGACGTTAGCCTACTGAACAGGAGCCTTTTTATTCTACTTTTATTTGTTCTTATGGAACAGTCTGTCATGTTTAGCTTTGTCCGATCTGGTTAAAAATGTTTGTCCAGAAACATGTTTAGCATCTAAAAGCCAAAACGCTGACATTCAGACAGTTAATAGATGTCAAATGTTGCTGGCTGTGAGTTTCTGATGTTGTTTTTTGTTGACAGTAATCCTGGAATCCGGGAATTACCAGCAGAACTCGGACAACTGTCCAACCTGTGGCAGCTGGACATCGACAACCTCAACATTAACAATATTCCTCCAGCAGTAAGAAAAGAAGGTATTGCTATAGGAACAGGCAACGCTTTATTATCTGCACAGTGATAGAACCATCAACTAACTACAAGTGTTTTTCTATTTAAAATTATGAATAAAAACAGTTATTGATAAATGATCAAATAAATATCCCCATTTAGTACAACAAAATAGATAATAAATCTTTGGAAACTTATTTTTCTATTTGCCTTTTTATCAATTTATTTTATTTAAAAACAAATTTATTTTGAAATTCATGATTTTTTTCATGAATTTTCTTTCCATTTATTTCATCATGGTGTTTTATCTACTTTAAGTATTTCAGGTATTTTTTAATCCCATTATGACCTTTTTTACATTTCTGTGTCTTTTAGTTTTTGTCGATTAATAAATGATTAAATGGGGGGGGCTCAGTATGTTTAACCAGCTGTATTTAGTTTTTTATATTTTATTTTACTTTATATTCACGGAGCCTCCAGAAAGTTTTCACACCGCTGCACTTCTTCCAGCCTTATTCTAAATGCTTTAAATGAATCACTTGTCTTAAACTTCTGAACACAATCCGTTATGATGCTGTGAAAAAAGTTGTTTTTTCTGAGATTGTTGCAAATTCATTACAAGTAGAAAAGTGAGAAACAACATTTACATAAAGGAGCAAAAAGCAAAGTTTCACCACTCGATACGTTGATAATGTGATTGATTGTAAAATAAGCTCCTTGTCTGTGAGATCTGTTGCCTCCTCATTTTGATTTACAGTAGAAGAGAAAACAAACTCAAGTTGCTGTAAAGTCCCGCAGCGAGTCGATAGCCGACCAAACTCCAACCATTAACCCTCAGGCTGCAATTCCAGCCTTTCATTGAATCAAATCAACTCTTACATGACTGTTACCCCGAGATAAACAGACATTTACTCATCAGTCCAGGAGGAGAAAAGCAGCTCAGCGTTCTCCGTCTCAGAAACATGAGGTCAATGTTGATCCTCGTTTTGTCCCGTTCCTTATCTGACACCTTCTGTGTTAAAGACTGTTGTGTTTTTCTGTGGTGATAACGAGTCTGGATTGTCCTCCGGTTTCAGTTGGCGCCCTGACTGCTCCTATGCTAACCTGGTAAACCCTGAGTGGTGGATGTATCACATACACAACATCATGTCAAATTAAATTAGACGTATTGCTCCTGTAAGTTTCCACATCCTTTGCCATGAGTCTCCAAATGGAGCCGAGCTTCATCCAGTTTCCTCTGATCGTCCTTGAGATGCTTCTACAGCCTAAATAGATCCACCAGTTTGCAATTCAGCTGCTGTTCGGTCCCACAGACCTGAACCAGAAGGTGGTCAGTAACCTGAGGGTCACTTTGAGAAGAAACCATCTCTGCTGCAACCTACCAGTCAGGTCTGTATGGTAGGGCGGTCAGACTGATGAAAGGAACATGGCGGCCTGTCTGGAGTTCACCAAAAGGCTCCTGAAGGACGTCAGACCGGGAGGACCGAAGCTCTCTACTGTGATGGAGACAAAGATTCAACTCTTTGGTTTAAATCAGGTGAAACAAACAGACCTGTGGAGAAACCAGGCTGTAAAGGTTCAGTTTGAAAAGGGATTTTTTAAATTCAATGATTAAAATTAATTGTATTTATTAATTCATTATTGAATACTTTAAATGAAAAGTTTAAAAAAAAGTTTGGAGAGGCTCCAGGAATTACTGGTAACTATTTGAGAAAAGGCTGGAACAGAACTAAAAGTACAGAACTGTTAATACTTTCTGAATGGTGCTTCATTGGGTCACTTCTTTTTAATCTTAATCATCTATTAACCCTTTAAACACCCGTGGACCGTGCTGTAGGCACGAAGCTGAGAGCTGAACTTCTCTGAGGTCCTGTAATGTGATGTGTTGGAAACAGGCCCTGCTTCGGTCCTGGCCTTCCTCCGGGCTCAGCTTCGAAAAGCAGAGCCCTGCAGACTGCTGAAGATGCTTGTGGTGGGTCCACCCAGGCAGGGGAAGTCGGCGCTTGTAGAGGCTCTACTGACAGGAAAGGCGTCTCCCTTCACCCCCTCAGAATGCAGCATCTCCACCTTCTGCTTGGACCTGGAAAAACCCAACGCAGGCAAAAATAACGTGAGGAAACGCTTGTACTGTCCAGACTTCAGACACAGTCCAGAGCTGCTCAGAAAGCTGCATATTTCTCCATGTGTTTGCTACAGAAGGAGTCGGTGCTGTTTAACTTGTGGGACATCGGAGGTCCAGCCAGCATGACCACAGTGAACCAGTGCTTCTTCACTGATAAATCACTATATGTGGTCATCTGGAATCTGGCTCTGGGGGAGGAGGCTGTGGCCAACCTGCAGACCTGGCTTCTCAACATAGAGGTAATGTTTCTGTCACACATGCAGACCTGCTTAGAACCGAAGGGTTCATGATGAGCAGACAATACACCATCAGTGTTTTTGCTGTCAGACCGATACTCGATTGAATGGAGGTTATTGATTTCAACATCGCACCTGCAATTAGTGTGAATCTAAAGCATTTGGCTAATTAGCAACAATTGGCATCTACGGAATAATAAAAATGTTCAATATCAGCATGTTTAATTTTCCATTGATGCTGTTTTCTCAGAGAAGATATACAGTACAAGTTAGGTTAAAACACAGGTTTTTGAACAATTACTCTTTTCATTTCCATTCAGTTTATTTCTATAGCACCAAATCACAACACATGTCATCTCAAGGTTCTTCACAAAGACAGTTCATTCAAATCACACAGTCAGATTAGTTAAAACTAACTAACTTTGAGCTGCTAAACTTTTTAGGGTGAAAAGTCTGTGCTTGAAATGTATCAGAGTCGCTCTTATTCTCATGCAGTGTTTCAAATTTAGCTAAATATTTAAAAAAATTACTCCACTATATCGTCCTAGGGGCTTTTATCTGCATGTTTCATAAATTAGTGTTTTATTATTTTCATGAATTTAATAATAATTATTCATTAATTAATATTCTTTATAGGTTTAAATACAAGTGGATTGAATTTAAGTTTGTTGGACATAAATACATTTAATTGATATTTTCTACAACTGTACTCAAATGTTACTAATTTTACTAATTTCCATTCCTTCATTACCTGAAGGAGCTAAAGCGCCTCAAACGCCAAATCAGAAAAATACTTTAATCATTTAAAAGAGGAAAAAAGAAGGAAATAAAACTATGGATAATAAGTTGAATAAAGGGCACGTTTTAGAAACAACAACTCAGCAAAGATAAAATGTTGGATCAATGGTTCTGTTTTCATCCTCTCCCTTTCATTTAATGGCTGCCGTCCTTCAGATGCTTCAGATTACTGCCACCTCCTGCATAGGAGGGTAACAGCAGAAGTTGTAGTTTTGTTCTTGTAAATTTGGGGTTTTTACTTGTATTTTTGCAAAGCTGTAACTTCTAACCTTGAATTCTCACAGATGAAACATCTGATGTCACGTATGACAAGGACCAAATACAAATCTGTGTATAAAAAGTTTACTGAGCTACATTTATGCTTACATTGACACCTATGTTGTATTGTTAGGAATCTCACACCATCATTTTTGAACAACACTAACAGACAGAAAACTTTTTCACAGAATATTTTTACATCAGTAAAAGAAAAATGGGCCTCATCTGTTTGTTTTCCACAGTTTTTCTTCTTCCATTGATGTATTCGTAAATGAATTTTAATGTTTTCTCTCTTACAGGCCCGAGCACCCAACTCTGCCGTGGTGGTTGTAGGAACACATTTGGATCTCATAGATACCAAGTTCCGCACAGAGAGGCTAGCGACCCTGAGAGCTTATGTACTGGCGCTGTGTCGCTCCCCGTCTGGAGCACGAGCAGCGGGTTACCCTGACATCACCTTCAAACACCTGCAGTAAGACATGTTTTCCATCTGTTAGGGTCTTCAGAAGAAGAATCTTTTTATCTGGAATGAGGCCCTAAAAGAAATGATGAAGGTTGCTGCAGCCAGTAGCGATTCAATTAAATTTATTTCTATAGCGCCGAATCACAACACGTGTCGTCTGATGGCTAGTTCTATCAGATCATGCAGACAGATTGGTCAAAAGCTTTCAATCGAAGTAAAACCAGCTGATTGTAACCAACTGATAACTAAAAGATCTGCCAATCAAGTTCAATTTAACTTGTTTGTTGTACTCACAGCCAAGTCCACAATTATTCATACCACTAGTTGGTTTCCATTAAAACTTGTTTCCTTTAAGTTGAAGAATACATCTAAAGATTGTAGGAAAAACCAACACATTCGTATTTTTGCTTTCCGCTGAAATCGATGTCATATTGTGATGTATTTATTATCTCCTCCAGTCCAAAACAACAATAGCCATTTAATTCAAGTTAAAAGATAACTGAAAATCAAATTCTTCCAGTTTCTTATGTTTTAAAACAGTCTATATTAAGATTTGTTCTACATTTGTTCAGTGCTGGTTTATGCATGAAGTGAGCTCAGCTTTAGCTGCTGACAGCAGTTAGACCAGTTTCTATGAAATCCAGCAGTGTGTCAGAAATCCCAACTGTTATCCTGGTTTTAAAGGACATTTATGGAAACTCTTGTTTCTTGTTCCTCGTGGGGCTCAGTGAAGTGTCGTGTAAAACCTTGGAGGGTTTGGAAGGTCTGAAGACGCTGATCTACCAGGTGGCTCTCTCCATGAAGGACAGCAGCAGCAGCAGCTCCGTCTGTGGCAGTAAGCTGCTGGGCAGACTGGTGAGTGCTACGCTACCGTTAGCTCTGCTACACCGACATCATTCTGTGCAGGAGGAAACGCTCTCTGGTTCACTTCTCCTTCCCTCTCAGTCCTTCCTCACCTTTGACCCTGAGCTAAAACCCCCAACAATGGACATGCATTTTTATGAACTCTACCTCTTTGCTGTATCATTTCATTTTTATTAGATATCCTATTATTATTTTATTGCATCATAAATACTACATTATTTTTCTTTGGATCAAAAAGCCTAAACTGGGGAAAAAATAGCCTAAAGCCCTCTATGTCAGTTGATTAAATGGGGATCATCTTTAGTTGGGCTGTCCCTGTAAAAAAGAAATAAATAATAATAATAAATAAAATCATAGGTTGTGCAGTTTTGTGTAAAATGTCAAATCTTGTATTTTCTGTTTTACACCCTTTTTATCTCCATATCTCATCTGTCAGATTCCGAGGAGCTATTTTATTCTACAGGAGGCAGTGATAGCAGAGAAGAAGAGGAGAGACTCTGCAGAAGAAGTCCAGTACCTGACGGACGCCGAGTTACTCAGCATCATCGAGCAGAACCCAGAGAGTGATATCAGAGATTACGAGGACCTACAAACCGGTACGAACCCTGGCTGTGTGGTCAATTCCCTTTTATCCTTTTCTCATTACAAATCTATGCGTATATGTTTATATAAGTAAAATACTGTTGAAATGAGGAGTTGCTGAGAAACATGGTTTTGTGATTTTTGTTTTGCTCTTTCGTGACATAAAAAGGGAACCTCGGCATATAAACTGTCTGCTGCTTCAGTGGCTGAAAGCATGCAGACAGCGAAGGAACAGGTTTTTCCACAGAAAGATTTCAGTCACTGTTAGAGAAGAAGCTGTCATCACATAGCAGAGCACAAGTTTAGGGCAAAGCTGTGTATGTTTTGGAGCAGCTAGCAGAGCTGTTGGTGCAGCTCCTAGGAGAGACGACAGCAGAGAACAAAAACCACGGATGAAGCAGAAGAAAGGATGATTTAGGAATTAAAAAAAGCACCTGAGCTGTAATTCATCTCAACCTCTTGGATCACTGGCGACACATTTCTTTCGATATGCATTTAGCTTTCATTCTGATGAGTTTTCATTAATTTACTTCAACATTAAAGACTTAAAAGGCTGGCTGTTCAAATAAACCATTTAAAGTGTGTTTAATTACAGCATAACCTTATTCTTTAGCCTCTATTTCTACATGCTAATGATCAGTGAAACAGTTGAAGGCATCTATCTGATACAGGCTGTGAGCAGAACTGCTTTCTGGTGTTTCTATTGTTTTGTAATCAAATGAACATGATTGGCCTTCAGCACTGAGCTCTTATTTTGATCAAGCTTATTTCAGATTTGTCATTATTACCACTAAGGTTACTTTGGTGACAATGAGGATGTTCTGTTACCGGCTGCTTCGATCGGTCTGCTGACAGGCTTTTCTTTGATGGGCTTTTCACATTAAAAACAGAAATATCGTCTCTCTTCAAAGTCTGAATATAAAATATCAGGTCCTCTGAACATCTCCAGGAAATTCAGATGTTTTCTTATTTCAGGCCATTTGTCTTCAGACACTGAGCTCAAGCTTCAGCAGCAAATAGAAGCATCAGTCTGCAGTATATTATTGTTGCTGTGTGTTTTATTTGTTTTACTACCTCCTATCTTGTTCTTTATCTTTACTTTGTTTTATTTTTCTTCTTTTGTTGTTTATTTTACAAAAAACATTTTGAATTTTCTTTGTGCTGAATTGTACAGTTCAACTTGCCTTGCTATTCTAGTGTCTTTAAAAACATTTCTTAATAGATGACATTTGGCTTTTCTCTTCGGTTTCCAACCAGCCATCAGTTTCTTAATTGAAACTGGAACCCTGCTGCACTTCCCAGACACCAGCCATGGCCTGTGTACTCTGTACTTCCTGTGTCCTGTGTGGCTGTCTGACTGCTTAGAGAGGATCGTCCATCTGAACTCCTTTCGTCCTCTACCCAGGAACGGATTGATCCAAGCGGAGGAACTCAGGGTGACATGCAGGACGAAGCCTCTGGTGTCTGTTGTGTTGCATGTCGGTCCTGACCTTCTCTTGTTGTGATCTCTGCTGTGCAGAAGCTGCTGGAAGGAACAGGATTCGCTCGGGAAACAGAGGAGCAGTATTTCCAGTTTTTAGCCAAGTTTGAGATCGCTCTCCCTGTGGCCAACAACAGGTAAGACTCCCAACAAACTTTAGTTTAATAGATTAAAGGTCAAATGACCCCCATTTAAACATGGATCTCCTGACATATTAATGTGTGATGTCGTTAATATAACTCAGTTTGTGCGTAATTATCGTACGTCTGATTTGCTTTATTGTTGTTTCATTATTAACATGAAACACAATAATTACATCTAAACAGACACACGTCAATAGAGTGTCTCGGCTGGCTTCTCCCAACAAACACTAAAAGGCTTTTTATTTGTGCATGTTTTTGATTATTTAATTAAGAAAATAATTTGGATGGATGGATGATGGATGAATGGATGGATGGAGGATGGATGGATGGATGATGGATGGATGGATGGATGATGGATGGATGATGGATGGATGGATGGATGGATGGATGGAT
>JAUZNJ010031558.1:1280-33492 GCA_034780135.1 Jordanella pulchra | reverse complement strand
AAGGCCATGGCGAATAACAAACCTCAGCTTAGGAAGAAACCCTCTTGTTGGATCAAAACTCTGTTTGTTATTTGTTTCTCCTTTTGAACTTGGGCCATCTCGAGTCAGAGCTGTCCAACTTGTATCTGCAGTTCAGGAAGGAGTGTGATGCCCACAGGCTGTTGGTCTAGCAGCTCACTGAGCTGAAAGGAGGTTCTGTGAAGACAGAGATCTCTGCAGAGAGAAACACAGGTAGAGTTTAGGTTTGTCCTGAATAGGCAGTTCTAACATTTTCCAGTCCGAATGATGAGGTACTGAACATGCAGATAAAGTGGAAACAAAAAGATTTATTGGAGGTCTGCAAAATATTTCTGGAACATTGCTAATTTTGCTTCACACGTCATCTACACATTCTTTTATAATGATAGGGTTAGCTCAGTATTTGGAGAATTATTTCTAAAAATTTCTACATCAATGTAAAAAATTATGCTACTTCATTTTTCCCATCTGTCTCTACTATACTATTAACTTAATGAAAGGCTTTCTGTTTAGCTCAATTTTAGTCTGGATGGTGGAGCCATTATTCTATTGATATGCGTTATTGATATGCTTTAAAGATTTAATTTAGGCCTTTTTACACATTTTCAATTTCCATTTTGTCAAGGGAATGCGGTTGTATGGTTCTTTTGTGTTTTATTATTATTTTTTTTTGAAAGATTAAAAAGTGTGTGTTTGTCATTTTTTATTGTATTGCTTATGTTTGTTTTGTTTGTTTTTTTTAGTGTGAAAAAAGAAATGAAAGCAAAAGCAATGTGAAGTAACTATGCTGTTATTATGCAATAAGCTTTATCAATAAAGGGGTAGCTATATAACAGGTTAAATAGCATACAGTCCTGCAAATAAGTATTTCACCCTTTTAGATCTGCTTTTGCTTCATTCTATCATTTTACTGTTTAAAATCCTAAAATACTTAAATGTCAAAGCAATTTTAAAATTATGATTTTGTTAGAGAGAAGCGATCATATTTTGCGCTTTGTAAAAAAATAGATAAATAAACTCCCCGTTCATGAGTTAGCTGAAATATGTTTCAGTTTAACCAGGGTCTTATTTACCACCAGACACATAGAATCAACAAGTCACTCTGACTCAGTTGTTGTCATAATACTTAAAGTCAATGCAGAAAATTCGTTCCACAGAACAGGAAGAACTGCATGATGGGTAACGGAGAGGTAAAGGTCCAGAAGTGAGTTATATTTGAAACTTTCTTTTACAGAAGACAATAAGGATAGCATGGTGCTAAAACTAGCTCAGAATGTGTGTTGATAGACTTAATGAAGCTGTAGGAGGAGCTCACTAGGGTCAAAGGCAGGAATAAGGATGCTGCCCCACAAAACTGACTTGGAAACACTGGATCAAGCCCAATAATGAACCCAAATGCAGGAACTTTTAATCCCTCTTTGATATGTCTGAGGCTGGGTTACAGCATTTTAGTTGAATTCAAGTTCTACCTCATGCATCAAATTACAATCAATTAATTCCAGTAAGTCTTGGGGATCATTAGGATATTTTTTGACATTTGTGGTCTTTGTGGGGTTTTTGTTCAGTAGTGGGTTTTCCATTGGATCTATCTAATAGAGGTAATGTTGTCAATTATTTTTCACTCATATAGCCTGATTATGGCTTTTTCAATTGGAAAAAAGGAGTACAATTATTATTTTAATACAGATGTTTTTACTCAGGTTATCTTTGATAACAGGATGGTTGCGATATGAAAGATTATACTTCAAAAACAAAAGCTGTGTGGTAAATTGTACTTTAAAGCCGTATTATCCTTACAATCACAATCTTGTTTTTTATTTTATTTTCCCAACTGAAGACTCTTCAGATTGACTTCCATCAGTTGAACATTGAGAGTGACACATTGCTGGAGCTTCACAATAAAAGCTCTGTGCATCCTAAGACAAACGTCTAACTCCCTATTCAGGTAAATCACAACCAAGTGATCTTGTCTGCGTGAATTGTCATACTTCAGCAAAGTTTTGGTGTTATTAACCATCCTGTAAATCATTAGCTAATGTAATAATACTGATATTAGTTTAAAACAACATTTTTCTTTACAGATTTAACCATAAACTGTTGAATTATTTGTTTATAAGGAGTTTTCTGTTTTACAGACGGAAGCCAGTTTGCCTCGAGGGCAAAGCCAGATCCAGTTAGACCACAAAGCGTTCTAAATAGCAGCACAGTATCTGCCCCGGGTTTAAGGTGAAACATTTATACACACACATGAGCATGTCATTAATTCATCTAAATTGTAACGATGATTCAACCAAATGTTAAGTCCTGGTTTGAACATAAAGGATTCTAAGAAAATTTTTTTTGTCCGATTCCTTGACTGACTATTATTGTTTTGTTTGTGTTTGCTGTCATGCTTTTGCAACCTTATGGGGACAATTTCCCGGTGGGGGGGGGGGGGGGGGGGAGAAAAGCGGAAGGCGGTAGTAATGACCTCCTCCTGGAACTCCACCATGAAGCAGGAGATTCAGATTATGACATTTTTTTCCTCCCAAAATTTGGGTTTTGGTTTAACTATCCACCATGAAACAAAACCCAGGAAATAATTCATGAAATCCTTAAATTAATAACCATTATACAGCCAAACCTTGTGGACTATTGTTACTCTTTAACCGCAACACAAACTGATAGCTCTATTTATATCTTGTAAAACTGAAAGATTTCTATAATTGAGTTCAGTCTTGGTGAAGCAGCTTCCTCCAACCTAACTGGCTGACAGTACTGAATGAGCTTTCTGTCATAGATCAGTTTAAGAAAATGCTTCTTATGCTGCAAGCTCTTTAATGGTAAATCTGCAGATGGGTCTTGTTTTGTACAAGAGGCTTGGGTTAAAAGGACTATAAACAAAATGTTAGACTGATGCATTATTTATGAACAGCACACAAGAAGCATTAGAGGAGAGTAATCCATTATTTTTCTGCCAGGCGAAACATTCCCTGAGTAACAGCAGTGAGGTGATAACTAAATGACAGCATAAAGATAGAAAGAAGGAAACAAAATAAAAGACTGTACAGCAGGCAAAGGTACAGCTACCAACACAGTGAGCAAAGGAGGACAATTAATCTGTTTTTCTGTGCATGTAAACTATTTTTAAAGTAGTTTTTAGGTTAGTGTGAATCTTTTAAGGCAAATAATTTCTTTTTCTTTTCCACTGAGCTCAATGTAGAACCTACAGAATTAGAGAAAGTAAAGTCTTCTTTTTTGCACAGCTCTCTATACATTTACCTAGAGAGTACTGAGTACTTTTGACACCTCTGCTTACAGAGCTGTAGTTAAGTATTTTAGCCCCACAGATTTAGACTGTTATTCCCCGTAAGGGAGAGCAAGAGGGACAGAGGGACTTTATCTGAGCTACAGTTAACCTTAAAAGTTCTGCTTCTGATAGGAAACAGTAGAAACCTTCTCTGGCAGCTTATCGCAGGATTTGCATCAAGATGTGAAAAACATCTGGTGCTTGATTGAATAAAACAATTAAAGCAGCTTAACAGATTAAAATGTCATTTAGATCACCACTATGTTTCTCATCTCTGTAACAAATGTAATTCTAAATATTGACAGAAAAAAAGTTTTGCTTAATAAACATATCTGCTGATGCCAGTAAGACATAGTGAGGGCAAAAGTAGCCATCACAATGTACTTTATTTGAAGGTTATGTATGTAGAAATAGAACTTAACAATAGCAATTCATTAATAATGTAATGTAACATTAATTAATTAACTCTCCTATATTTCTAAAAAAGTATATGTAATATTATGTCAACTAAACCAATTAAACAATGATACAGTTTTGCTTAAAAAACTGATATACCATTTATGTATACAGTATTAATGAATTAATACTAATACTAATAACTGGATAAGAGATGAAGATTGAAGAAAGGTTGATGATAGAGCTGTCTACTATATTTTCCACTTTCGAAAAGAGGTTTTGTCAGGTTTGAATTTGGGTCTTTTGTTTAATAATTTCTGAATAATTCAAAAAATTTCAATGATTGATAGTACTTGCGGTGTCAAACTTTACTAATCTGTTTTTTCTTGTGTTGAAGAAACAGTCACGATAGAATAAAGGGAAAAGGAAAATAAAAGCATAATATCTTTAAGTGCCTTGAAACTTGCATAAAACCTTAGTAATTGATTAAAGTTACGCTATTACAGTTAAAAATAGTCAAATTTGGAGAAATGTTATTTTGAAACAATGACGGTAAGAAATCTGTAACGGATCTGTAATAAGTGTTTGTTCCAGAAGATGGCGGTAATACAACAAATTTGATGTTAGCTGGCGTAAAAAAAACAAAGGATGTAAGGGGAAAAAAAGGACTCCAATGACCATAATCCACCGCAGGAACTGCGTCCTCGGTTGCGTGACTTCGCTGCGCAGGAGACATTGCACTGTGCCATCGTGCAGCCGGCCTCGGCGTTAGTGAGAGGTAAGTTTGTATGATTTGTATCAAACGACCCCCCATTTGAAGCACTGTAGATAAACCTTTGTGAAAATAAAGAAACATGGCCGTATTCACACATCTGAACTCATTACGCGTAACGTAGCGGTTCAAATTGATTGCTAACCTATGGTGGGGCTAACGTCGGGCACGCCTATGTCTGGTAGCTGGTCCGTGGGGCTATGAGCGCGGGCCCGTAGGAGGTATCCGCACTTAGAAGGGTCTGGGTATTTATAGCATCCAGTGTGTGGGACCAACCCCACTTAGCCAGTCAGCCAACGCCATGAAAAAACATTTCCCGGGCGGCTAACATTAGCAGGTGGGTTTGAAAGTCTTGATCAACAGAGAAGTTTCCTCACAAGCTAGCAGCGGCTAGTTGGCTAGCACCAACTGACTAAACAAGAGGAGCTTTTACCATTCATTACTACTGCTCCCTCATTTTACCCTTTGCTCTCCAAGAGCTCAGGTTCTGCTGGTCCACTGCGTTTTTGTCCCACAGTGTGCAGCCCCGGCGGGTCTACTGCTAATGTTTAGCGCGCTCAGATTGTTCCAGCAACAACTGTGCGGACACGTGACCTGTCAGTTTGGTGCTCAGCTTTTAAATAAATGACTATATTATAAAATCAGTGTGAGATTTCTAATAACCAAGTAGGCTATTGTGTCCAAGTTTTGCGTATTACGCTACTGTTTGTAATTTTTATCTTTATGAAAAAAAAAAAAAATGTCACTCACTGAAAGAAGTCAGCTGTACCAGGAAAGTGACGGTAATGACAAACTTTACACATTTAAATGTAGCTCGGGAACTCCCCAAAAATATAAAGACCGGAAATAACCACATTTCATAATTCTCAGGTATTTTTATTTAAATCATAACTTGTTTATATAGTCAAGCCCAATCGTAGTATCGGCCTCTTTTTGTTTAAAGAGATGGGAGGTGAAAATTTCTTGATAATAAATAAATGTTAGACTATCTCTTATATATTTTGAATAGTTTACACCCATATCAGCAATTTGTGTCAAAATTAATTTTGTTACAACAGCAATCAAACCCTTATTTTTGCAGGGCAACTCTTTGCTTGTTCCTTGTAGTATTTTTTTATTGCTGATCTTTGGTGAGGATCTCACAGTTTTTGAGTTTGTAAGGCCTCTATTCCATCACCCTAATCTTCTGCACCCTCCACAGTCTTTTAACCAGAACCAGTTTCGAACTCTCGCTGTGCCGTTCAGAAGTGTTGTATTCCTTTCAGACACGAAAAGAGATATGATGCTTACTTTCAACCAATGTCTGCCAGGAGTATAAATAATTTAAACATTAACTGTAAGCAACAAATAAATGATTAAAACATACCAACTAGTAACAACCCAAATATGTTTTTTTCTGATGACTTTATTTGAGACCACATTTATTTGTATCATAAATCTATATTTGCTGGGGTAAGAATCATTTTCAGTTTGTGTGTTCTCTATTCAACTTAATAAAAAGTCACTTGCTCTTGAGAAATGGCAGATGTTATTGGTTATCAAGTCTTCACTAATGTAACACAATAAGACTGTAAACTGTTCCCAACAAACTGAGGCTGAGTGCTGCAGGAAGGAGGGACCTGCAGTAGCTTCTTGCTTAAGTGAAGTTCTAGTAATGCTTGTGGCTGGAGGCAGTTTTTAGGCGTGATGCCAGTTCGACTAGCGTCCACTGCGCCATCACCTGCACTAGGTTACAGGGTCATCCTGGTACAGCGCTGGACTTCTTGATTAGATTATCTTTTCCTTCAAGCTGCTGGAATTTTGTTGCTCCAGCAAACCAACCAACAGGAAATAAAAAATGCTCCCGACAGATGGTTAAAGTTTAGTGCATTTCTTTTGCAGTAAACTTTAATTTTAACATTAAATTATTTACAGTGAAAGTATGTATTGTCAGACTGGAAGGCAGGGGTCACCAATGCGGTGCCCTCAGTGTCCACATGAGGCACCCTGGAGCCTCTTCTAAAAATAACACAACTCACCAATGAGCTGCAGTCTAAAATTGAATTTTATCCCTTTGCTCCTCTTTTTCAATCATGCTTGTATTTATAGATATTTGAAAATGAATATCTATAAATAAAACATAAAAAATGAGTTTATAATCCATGCAGTTTGGGTGAACACAGATTCCTCCAGGTCATAGGTCAGAACCCTTCGTATGACTCGGCGCTTGTGAAGAAGCTCTTAGCTTGGCTGAAAGGATATTACTTTTGTGTGGGTCAGCTTATCTCCTGGAAAAATGTACAAACAGGAATCAACAAAAATGACAACATAACCTAATGATGCAAGAGTTTATTTATTTTTTATTGACGTTCTCAAGCTTTGACAGAGACAATCATAGTTTCAGAAACAAATTGCTTAAGGGGCCCTGAAACACAAATTGTTATAAATGCTGCTTATTGCCAGTTGAATTATTTATTTATTTTATTTTTGAGTACTAAGATTTTTAACAGGATATGATATATGGGGTTTAACAAAAAACAAACAAACAAACAAAAAAACCCAGAATATTTAATCTATTTCTATTGATTATATTAGAGAAAAAATACAATTGTCCTTTTTAGTCTTATTAATGTATACAGATATTATGGTGATGATTGTTAATTAGAATTTAGTGATATTTTTAGAAGATGGTTGACAGCCTTGGCTACTGTCAGTGTTTTATAATGCTGAAAAAGGGTCGTAATTATTGCAGACTTTTAAGACCCATTGAATGTTTAGCATAACTCAATGAAACAGTAAAATCTTGTAGATTGATTTAAGTCAAGGTCTGGGCTAATTGAAAGGACAAAAGCATGGGAGCAAAGGCTGCAGCTACTCTGATGACATAGAAGATGTGATGCATCATTCTGCATATGGGCGATGAGGATCGGTTGATTGTAAAGAGTGCAGGGGTTGTTGACACCTTTCTAGACCATTGGTGGGTATTGTTTATTAAAAACAATGCATTATCCCCCAATAATGCTTGATACATACGGATATTTTGCTTTGACACGGTGCTACACACTGACAGTCATACAGTCGGCATAAAAATGGAAATGAATATATGTAATGTGGAATAAACAGATGAAAGTTATTTAAGAATCTTAGGAGATTAGAGAAAAGGAGTGCAGCATTTTTGCAGAGAATATTGCGATATTAAAAATGTACAGAAAATGCTATTTGAAATTATTGGTAGTTTTTTTTTTGGGGGGGGGTTCAGGCTTTATTAGTGAGATTAGCTGCAGACAGGATGTGTTTTTTGTGGCGAGAGGTTTGGGTTTTGGATGACCGCAGCCTCCTGCCAGACAGGAGGGTTGGAAACAGATCTTGTCAAAGGTGGGAGGGATCAGCTGTAGTTATTCCTGGAGTACCAGACATATGCAGTTCCTAAGGAGAAGGAAGAGTGCTGCCAATCACGAAGAATGAATGATCCACTGCAGCCTGCCTGTATCCCTGATGGTGGCAGCATACCAGAAGGGGATTGTCCTACTCTAGGCTAAACTAAAGTGAAATACCCTGGTTGGGAGATGATGGGGGAGGGTCTACAAGCTTCTCCACTATTTTCAGAACGTTGAGCCCCAGACTGTTCTGGCTTCACCCAGTCAGTAGACGCTACTGTGGTGACATCCCCAAACCTCAGGATCTTGCTGGACTGTTGAGTCGAGGTACAGCTGCTGGTGTACATGGAAGAACACAGCCTTGAGGGGAAGCGATGCTGATGATCCTGGAATCAGAAACATGTTTTTCCCATCTTCACATGCTGCTTCCGGTCCATCAGGAAGTCTGTGTCCTCCTGCAGGTGGAGTCACGCACGCTCTGCTGGGAGACATGGTTTCAGTCGCTGTGGTTGTCACCATGAAGGCTGACATCAAGTCTCTATAAGGGGCGTCTTTTTTCAGAAATCCAGGCAATAAAGAAGAGAAATTTGCTTCCCTTTAATAATCTAAACTACAGGGACACCTGAACGACTTGGAGGTCCAGCTGTTTGGACTTAAAGCGGGAGGTTTTAAAGATGCTCAGATGTTTATTGCTTTAACGAGTATTAACCAGTTGGTCTGACATTGTTTCTGTTCCACTCTCCCAGTGTGTGTTGCAGGGTGAAACATAATGGCGGAGCAGCCTCTGTGGGAGCAGATAGGATCCAGCTTCGTGCAGCACTACTACCAGATGTTTGACTCGGACAGATCACTGCTGGGATCAATATATGTGAGTCCAGCTCAGGTTCTCATCTTCCATTTACCACCAGTCGTCACTGAACTATTGTTGGATTAAGTAGTTTAATCATTTATGTGCAGCAGAGATCAAATCTGCTCATGTCATGATTGCTTAGTTTATTTCTATGAATGGATATTCATAGTATTATCAGCCGTACAGAGAAGAGAAGTTATTTTGTTGTTATTTACAATGTTTATTGGTTGATAACTGAGGTTTTTTAAAGATTGGGCAATTCATTTGTTTTTTTTTTATTAATACCATGTTTTTGTTTATAAAGATTTGGTGTTTTTTGATGTTTTTCAATCCACTCCTTTGGCTTTAATGGCTGAGAGTGACATTAGTTCATAACTTTTTATTCTTAGATGTCTTCTCATAAATGATAAATGGCCTGTACTTGTATAGCACTCAGCCACAGCTGCCCTGGGGCTCACTGACAGAAGCCAAGCGTAACTGATTAACTAGCTTACTGTTTAAAACCAAATGGAGCAAAAACCCTGTTTATTTTATTTTCATTTTTTCTTGTGAAACATGATTATTTTACATGTTTCACAGCTTGAGTTTTGTTGCCCTTTAAATTAAGATCACCTCCCGCGAGGGGATGATTAGAATAAAAACTAGTTTTTGAAAGTATTATGTCACTTGTATTTTTTACTATGAAATCTTTAATCTTATTTGGGAGGAAGTAAATTGGAGATTAGATGTTTATCGCCCAGCCCTTGGTTCTTTGTAGGAAATGTTTGACCAAAGTTGATGCAGTTTGCCCCTCAGAGATTTCATTTCACCTTCTATTATTACCATGTTAGGCTCCAGTTTGGGCCAACATTAAGGACAAACTGAGGTCGGTTGGACTGTTTATTCTGCTTTTAAGCTAAACATCCAAAACAAAGACTATCTGGTGCTTATTTATTAACCTTCTCATTTTAATACTGACAGAATCAAACCAATTGTTTCTATAACCAACGCCATGTAAGTAACTGACAGGGTGGATCCCTGCAGTAACAGTGATCTGAAACACAACGGTTCTGAAATGAAAAATAAAGCAATGCTTTAGAGTGGCCTTTTCTTGAGTTAAAGACAAAAAAACATAAAAATGTGTCTAAAATTAAACAATTCAGCAAAGCAAAAGTGGCCCAAATTCCTATAAAGTGATGTCATTGACTTGGTATCCAGCAAATTATCACAAACACTTGATGGAAGTTGACTCATAAGGTCTGGAGGGCAAACGGTTTGAAAAGCTTTAGTTTATTTATTCATTTATTTTTTTTGAAAGAGCATTTTTGTGTTTACTGAGGTTATCTTTGTCTGATATTAACATTAAAAGTGTGACGATCTGAAGGACAAGCGGTGTAACAGTTGTGCATTTCTTTTTCTCTTTTATCTCAGCCTGGTTCTGCTGGTTTATTCTTTGTTTCATTATTTATTTTGAAAGCTAACTTTGTCCTGTCGCTCTTCACAGATCGATACATCATGCCTTACATGGGAAGGACAGCCCTTCCAGGGAAAAATAGCAATTGTCGAAAAGCTCACTGTGAGTTTCACATAACTTCATCAATATACTGGTGTAAATTGTTCGTGTGGTTTTTACCTTTTTTTTTTTTTTCAGCACAAAGTTTATTAAAAAGGACTTTTTTAGAAAAAGCAAAGTTGAAAATCGAAATCTGAGGAAAAATATGTCGCTGTTTCAGAATATCAATCAATTCAGCTTTAGTTTATTTGATGAATAAAATGCAGTCCGAGTTTAAAACGTGCGTTTTATAAACTTTCACTAGTTTTAATGCTACCCTCTACATAAAGATGGTTTACAATTGATCATATTATGGATCTGCTCTGCAGAAAATATCACAGATGGTTCGCTGTTTGAAAAAAAAAATTAGCCAAAGATCTTCAGGTGGTTGAAGCATATTTCAGAGACCAAATAAAAAATACTGTAAAGGATCGTTCTAGTGCAAGGAGGCAAATCTCACCTAGACAGCTGGAATGTCTTAATGTCTCACACAAATTAAGCTTTAAATATATACTCACTTTTTAAAATACCTTGTCTAGAAGCAGCATCCATTTCTCTGCACCCTGGGAGTTTGTTCAGAGTCCTACTGATCAGTGTTCCTGATCCTTGTTGGAGGAAATGAAGCGGCCAAGTTTTATTAGTTTCCCAGCAGTCAGCCTCTGTAAGGGGATGGTGTCTGAAAAGGCCAGTTTCACTCAGTGATGGTAGAAATAATACCACAGAGTTCAGCAGAGTTCTCAGAATATGTGGACTGTTGAATGCAACCGTGTCTATCGTCTGTTTGTGCTTTATTGATATAGAAGATGAAAAAAATCAGCAGTTTTTACATCAACAGGAAGGCAGTTCAGTAATTAATGATTAAAATATAAGGCTTTGTTCACACTGCAGCCTGAAGTGACACAAATCTGATATAATTTTATTTTGCCAAAATGCCACCTGTACCTGATTTTTTTTTGTTTTTTTACAATCTAAGCAACACAGATGCATTTTTTTTTTTTTTTTATGGGACTCAGGCCACTTGGCCATGTGGTCCTGAATCCAATATAAATCTGATCAGTCTCAAAGAGCAGTCTTTATTTTCAACGTTTTTGAAACGATTGTGTTAATGCACTGGCTGAGGTTGGGAAAGAAATAAAAGATTGTAAGATGCACTGCAGCACTATCATCCATGTTGACTTCTGTGAAGACATAGCCCACTCACTGCTTGTGACATCATTGCGTCCTCTACTGCGCGTGCCGGACACTTGAGTTATATGAATGTGGTTCACACAGGAGATCACATTCAAGTTGCGTATATATGGAAATGTGAACGACCACAGAAAAAAATGGATTTTACAAAACAATCAGAATTGAGCATTAATGTTTACATTTTTTTCCCTTCTTTTTAGGCAACTGATCAGGTCTTTGATAGAATGTCCTGATGTCCGTGGGACTGTTCCATATTTTTCACTTTTGTCCGCCGGTCACAAATTGAAACATGTCCTGGATTTGACTGGGTTAAATAAAATTTAAAAAAAAAAGAAAACGCAGCCACAACAAAGACTGTAGCGTTTATATATATATATATATATAATTTTCCATTATTTGCAAACCATGGAAAGAAAACTGTAAAAATATAAAAGCCACCTGTATCCTGCATTGTCCCTCATAAGCATCCTAGTATTCCCAGTTGTTTTTATTTGAAACTGGTCCCCTTACTTCAGCGCCTGTTTTCACTCCGTCTTCTTTAACTCATATGTTCACTTTTTATCTGCTCCTTTCTCAGTTTTTAATACGGCTAGCTCATTTAGGAAGTAGTCGTTGTTTTCCTTTATGCTTACATTGATCCCACCCTTGTTTATTTTCTGTTTTCTTGTGTGTTTACCAGAGTCTCCCTTTCACAAAAATAGCGCATAGTATAACAGCGCAGGACCACCAGCCGACTCCAGACAACTGCATCTTGAGTATGGTCGTAGGACAGCTAAAAGTAAGTGTCCCTTTCATTGTTGTTTAAACGTGTCGATTGTTGCTTCTGACAACACAGCTCGGAACGTAGCTTTACGCTAATGTATTTAGAAACGCAGCAGTGTTGGATGGCAGCTAGATATAATGCTCTTTTTTTCTTCCCAGGCATTTTATTTTATTGTTTGTTGTTCTTTTTCTATTAATGAAGACTTGAAGCTCAAACGCTGGTGTCTCTAAGGGTGTCTGGTGTGTCTCTGCAGGCAGATGAAGACCCCATCATGGGTTTCCATCAGAGTTTCATCCTGAAGAACATTAATGATGCTTGGGTGTGCACCAATGACATGTTCAGGCTGGCCATCCACAACTTTGGTTAACCTGCCTCTCCGCGCCGGCGGGCAGGGGCGGCCGCAGCGAAGGGGTCGCCGTGAGACGAAGCGTCGGAGGGAGGAGATGAAGAACTCCCCAAATAGCAAATAGCGGATTCTAGATGTCAATCACCAAACCCCGTCCAGGTGGGTTTCTTATCCTTCGACCAGTCCAGCAAAGGAGAACTGCGACACGTCTCTTCGCTGAGAGCCGGCTGACCAATCAGACGCCCCTGTCTGCCGCTCCGCTGCTCTGCATGACGCTGGGGGTTCCTTGGTACAATATCTACACTCAAGCCACCAGAAGGACAAACATCCGATCGATGCCATTAATTCATGCTCCTGTTTGCTGTGCTTTAACCCGTTCTGCTCTGATGTTGGCTCAGTTCTGTTAGCACTGCTGTTGACTGGTCTGTAGATTCATATTCTGATTCAGAATCACTGTGTTATTTGTTTTACTTTAGCCCTTCTTAGTGCGTTTTGTTTAGTTCTCTCCTTTAAGCTTGACTCATGTTCTGATGCCAGGTTTAGCTGTTGCAAACCAAAGGATGTTGGAGGACAAACACTCACCTTGTCTTTTTTTTTTTTTTTTTTTCTTCTCTTACACTCATCTGGCGGTTAACAAGGACTACAGCCAAGATACACAATAAAACCTGGACTTTTTTTCTTAACTGTGTGGTCTCTCCATGTCATTTTCTGGCCAACTGCTTCTCAGTTTCCTCTACAGAAAGACTTTTCAAAGAGTCAGTGCACCGAAGTAACGCTGATTTATTTGTCCAGCTTTATGCACTTTTTTTGGTTATATAAAAATGGTTTGATGTTGTTTTTAACTAGGCCGGCCTGGGATAAGGTTCTTAACATACTATTTCGTTCTGTAAAAACATACAACTGATAAAACTTTCAACGCATCAAAGTACACCAACCACCTTTATTACTTCAGAAATAATGTAATATAATTATCAGTTAAGATGCACTGATAAAGAGATGGATTTTAGTTTCTTCCCCTCTGGTCAGATTTGACTGTTTAAACTTTCTTTACTCCAAACAATCGAGAATAAAGGGCTCTAACTGTATTCAGTCTTTAAATGCAGTAGCAGATGGATTTCAACATATATTTTTTTAGTTTTTGATAAATTAAGGTTAGGGACCTACGAGATGAGTTAACTTTATGGATCAATTCAATTCAAATTCAGTTCAAAAATACTTTATCCGAAAGGGAAATTAAATAGTTTTCTGATTTTTTTTTTTTTTTTTTTTTTTTTTTTTTTTTTTTTTTTTAATCACTAGATTAAATACTGAAGTACAGGGGTAAAAAAAAAAAGAACCGTTAAAAAAAACGGTAAAAATATATGATCAGTTGCGTTCATTCTTATAAAAAGGTGATATGGTTTAAATGTTTTACTAAAATAAGATCAAAAGATTGCTAAGTTAAAAGGAAAACTTTGAGCAACCATCGACAAAGAGTTTCTTACCATCTTTGACAGTCAGAGGAACATCTGCTGCTCTTTTCACTTCCAGCTTTAAGATGTTTTTTTTTTTATGTTCAGCTGTTTTCTTGTCTTTATTGGTATGTTTTTGGGATATTGTCATGTTGCAATGTCCTTGTGTTAGGCCTCTTTGATCCCGCTCTTCCTTCATCCTAGTGTTCTTGGCAAAAGGGATTTTATCAAGATGCTTTTCTCTGGACACCACAGGGGACTTATGGAAGCTTTCCTATCTATTAAATAACTTCTTGTTTTCAACCAGGCATCCTTTTAATTTTTGGTTGACTTCTATTTTTTAGACATTTTTCTTTGACATAACTGTTTTCAAAACATTGTAAAACGAGGATGTTTCTGAGGTTTGGGAATTTCGGGTTGCACAATTGCTTTATATTGGACGTGTGGTTATGTTGGGGTCTTTAAGGTATTATCTTCACTAAGCAGCTTTGCAGTGAAGTGAAAACTGATAAGAGTCGGCTCCACTGAGGTCCAGCACTACTCTAAATGAACTTGGAACTTTGTTGTGTTTGTCATGGTTGTTGGAAAAATGTTTTTTTTTTAATTGTATTTTTCCATTATGTAAAGGGTTGAAGTTTAATTGTTTGTCTTCTCAGGGTTTTGAGTCGGGGTCTACCAAAAGTTGAAGAATTCAAATATTTCGATGTTGAGTGATGGAAACATGGCGTAGGGGACCAAAATGAACTGTATCTGCTGCAATGATGATGTTACCCTGCTGTGATTAAGAAATAGCTCAGCCTAAAAGAAAAAAACAAACCCAGGGTTAACACCGTTTGTTGTTTGTAGGTTGGAAAAACATTTTTTCCAAGTGCAAGAATTTTAACAACATGGTATACTTTGCGCCAAATTTTTACAAACATAAAAATGTATTTGATTGCCTGTCCATTCTCTATTTTCATAGAGAGAAAAATACTTTAAACGAATACCTCTATAGATAAAATGATCTTAAATGTGACTGGATAAACAAAGTCTGTTTTGAACATGACTGTACAGTAGATGGCGCCATCTTTTTCTAGTGAGTTGGTCCAACAGGTAGGAACCAATGAGACGAGGCACTCTGTAAGCAGTCGGAACAGAGGCACGGACAGAACGGAAGTTTAGACGGTTGCTCTGGGTGAACTGTGACAGCATCGCATCAAATTAAAACAAAAAATTTCCCTTATTTTTTCCCCATATTGCCCCCCTTTCCCTCACCCATGGCGTCGAACTCTAACATAGACATCGAGGGAGCGACCCAGCACCTCCGAGACATCTTGAAGCTCGACCGCTCGGGGAGCAGCGCCGGTAAGTCGGGGACTGATGCACTACTAGGCCGCAAAAGCTAAAGGGGGTTTGACCCAAGAGTTCACCGGTGTAGAATATTCTCAAAAGCATTTGTTTTTAGCTGTCGACAGAACACCAAGGGGAATGAACATGCTGTGAATATATTATATAATGTTTTTACCTTAAAGAATACCTGAGAACCGTTTCTGCGTCGGCCTTATTGCTAGCACCTAGCTTATGCCTTATTCTGTTTTCTGATGGCAATGGACCACCGCTGCCTAAACGTTCAAGCAGTGGAACTTTTTAAATCTTATTTTAAACATTTGTCTGAAGTTTTCGCTGCTGTGTAGACCCGGATCTGTATTTTGATATTATGTAAACGGTCGCCTGATTTTTTTTAAGTGCCTTTAAAATGTGTTGTAAACGCCACATAATGCTGAGTTTGTCCAACCACAGTAAGTCTTAATTCCCATTAAAGTAATATTTGATTTATAAAAATTTTTGGGATAACGTGGTATTATGTAAGTCTTTTCTTTACTCTTTATTCCCTATTTTCTGGTCCAATTTCCTAACAATTGTGTCAGTTTCTTTCACTCTTCTTTCTTGTATATAAAAACAAAATGTAAATACAATTTTTTATTAAGTTTATAAAAACAATATTTAAACAATAATTTTGCTAAACTTTAAAATGTTCCCTGAGCTTCATAAGTTAATAGTTAGATATTAATATGTAAAATGTTTACGTTAATACAAGCAGTAATTTGCATTGTAATAATCTTTGGAAAGCAAAGAACATCACTGAATAGAAATACAAACTCATAAAAAAAGAAGGAAAAATTAACTTGAAGGAAAAATTAAATCTTGCATGAAGATTGCTAAAATACAAATTCTCACATAGAATAATAAATAACTTTCTCTGTTAGCTGCTCACAGGTCATTTAAAGTTTAGGTGCTTGGACAAAAAGAATGAAGGATTTATATTCCCATTATAACCCACGATTAAAGGGACAGATAATGCCTAAACAAAATTAAAAACACCCTATGAGAACTAAAATATTTTTAAATATAGTGTTTAGTATGTACATTAAAATGTAAGTTGTACATAAGGTGCAACAACAAGCTCACAGCTAACGTCATGAACAGCTGTATAGATGCTCATTAGCTGGTAACTAACAATTCTGACCATAGCTGATATTCATATTTGACCATGAGGATGATAAATAGGCTTTTGACACATTTGTCCTTCAATGGCCACATATAACCACCAAGGTTCTTGTTTTTTGTTGTTGTTGTTTTCCTTCTAAAGTAAAGGATTTTGTGTAAGTTTTTTCATAGTTGATGTGACACTACCTGTATATCAATCTAAAAAGGTCTTCAGCAACTGACAAATCAGCAATAGAGATTCTTAACTCCACCCTCAGCCAACATACGTCCTTTTATCAGTTTTTATTTCTCTGAAAAAATTCGGGCATTAACTTTGATCTGTCACTTTGAAGCAACTTGACTGACTCGGTGTGGCAAAAAAAAAAAGTGTCATCTTTATCTTAAGGTTTTCTGATCAGGTAAAATGTAATATTAAATGCTAAAGGAAAAGTGGTGCTTCACTTTGTTGCTGTTAAACCATCCGTTTATTGGAGCTTTGTTTACGCTGGCTTACATTTCCACAGATCTCATTGCGATCTGATAATTGGTTTTAAGTCAGTTGCTCGGTGTGGTCCTTTCTTTTTGCTACCCATTATCACTTGTCTAAAAACAGGTCCTGTCTAAAATCCAAATCATTGCAAACAATCAGCTTGTAAAAACGTACAATGCTCTAAAATACAATCAATATTATAACTACATATTTATTATTGCTACTTCACAGCAGAACCGTTTACAATCATCTTTATTGATATTGGCAAATCTGCAGGGCTGTTCACACAGTTAAAAACAACTATCCCATGTTGATGTTTGTGGTTGTCTGTTTTTGAAAGTTAGATGTTCCGTTAAAATAGGTTTGGGGTTAAAATTTAAATTCAGGCTTTTTTTTTCTCTGGGTTCTCATTTCAAACAGGTTAACACAACTGATTAGTGTTTATTGATAAAACAATAATATATTATTACTATTGCTTGAAATTGCTGCAGCTGTCAAAGTAGATCTGAAAAATTCTTAAATTGTCTTCAAATTATAGTCGGTGTGAAACACATTTAAGTCTGAAATAAAAAATAAATAAATAAAGGATCTTAAAAGCATGAAATAATGAAGGGCTGAAAGGATGAGAGCAAAAAAAATCTAAGCCATTATGATATTGGCCCTCACTCAGAGCTAGTACTTTTGTAGCATTAAAACTAACGAGACTAGGGATGCACCGAAGTGAAAACTAGTGGCTAAAACAGGAAAAAACAAATCAAGTAAATTAAGGCTGAAACACCGAAATAAATGTTAATGTCCAAAAGTAGAACCATATTATTTTTGGCTATGATGTGTTCTAACACTAACTAAAATCAAACATTTCAAAAAATCAATTACAAAAGTATCAAAATATTTATTTACCACTGACATTTTTTGTGCCATGCCCTTTACTCTGGCAGAATCACCGGTAAACTTTCCAGTCTTTCCAAACACGTCCAGCACAGACATAGTGGGCATGTTTCCTTTTCCATGTCGCATTCTTTTCATGTTCAGAATGCTAATGGGGACATTTGGATTTCTATGGCATCATTTTTGTGCTACACCTTAGCGTGCAGAGATTAAACTCACACATCCTCACTCAAAACCTGTCTGCCACTCTCCGCTCCACCACCTGTGCTCTCTTGCTTCAGTCCTTTTCTGCTTGCTGGCTGTGCTGTTTCCTTGCAGTCCGTTTTCCTCTGTGCTGGATGTGCTTTTTGTCTTGTCATCAAGCAAGCAAGGTTTGGCCGTGTTGTTTCAGTGTTAAATTGGCCTAAAACCTAAAATCCACTTCTCAGTCCTTTTTTGGACCAAACTTTTTGCATCCCTAAAATAGACTAAGTGCCGTCAATGAAGGTTTTATATTATTGGCCAAATTCTTATTTAACATTTTGAACAAAAAATTCAGTCATTCATTTAAACAGTACAGGACTCTAATGGCTGTCATGAATACTGCCATGATCCCACAAACCACAAATTCTGGAAGAGATTCTGAACCTCCCTGTAAAAACTGAGTTTCTACAACTTCTTCATTTTTCTGATATTCAACATCAAGTTCTTCATTTACCAAAAGTAACTTTTGAAACATATACCACAGCAACTTTCTTACAAGTGAATATAAAATAGATGTCAGCTTTGATTGCTGAGTATTATAAACAATGTGATAATTGTATTAAAATTATATTCAATAAGTATATCTGTAATGGGAAACATGTGGAAGTAGGCGTATCAGTAAAGTTGGATCAGAATCTGATCTTTCTCCTGCCTTCTTGTGTATCTGTTCTTCATCAAGTCAACGCTGCTTTCATTGATTTCTTCAGATGTGCAGTCAAGTGGTGATCAGAGAAAACTATCGTTTAACGGAGAGTTGAACGGCTTACTGGGAGCCGGACTGCTGGGAAGCAGCATGTCTGAATCTACCAGACCCATCTCCACAGACGGCAGTGTCCAGGAGAGTCAGAGGATGTGAGTGGTTTCTCCTAATCCCGCTGTGAACCATTCTAGGACTGCATGTTTACATTTATAGAAGTTGTTTGCAAACCAAAAGATGCTCTCCTGTTTTCAGCTGCCTAACCGCTGACGATGGGAGCACCTGTATCCCCATCACCTCCAACAACGTGGAGATCGTGGCGAGCCAGGACTCGGGCATCAACAGCAAGGCACGCGGCAGCAACAAGGTAAGGCGGTGGATCATGGTTTGTTTGCTGTGAGCGGATCAGAACTTTCATCCATCAACAATCCTGTTGCTCTCATTAAAAAATGGAATTGAATGATTTGACAGAAATCTAATCTTTTAATCTTTTTATCTGATTTCTTTTTTACATTTAGGTTAAAATTCAGACTGTTGCCAAATATGACTGGGAGCATAAGTATTATTATGGCAGACTGATAGCAGTGTCCAACACCATCCTCGCATACGCCATCAGAGGTGACCAACTTACTTTGCTTTTAAAGAAAAAAATAAAAACCAGCATTTTTTTATGAGTTTAAATGAGTTTATCAAGATACAATGTTGTATTGATTAGATTTGGATGACTTTATGATGTTTGCTGCAACGATTCGATTTCCACTCAGCTTATAAGCTTGCAATGAATATGATGTTTTTATTACATTTTTTTATGGCGATTCAGGTGCAAATAAATAGCATATTATAACTGAACTGTTTGCCTTACAGATCATGTAAAGAACTGATTCAATTACTGTAGATCTTGTTAAGCATTGAAATTCTTTGATTGTTTTCATGTTTGATCGTGTCTTTGTTCTGAAACTACGTTTATCCAGGAGCCAACAACCACGCTATGATTCGGGTCATGAGTGTGAATATTAGTGAGCGCTCCTTACTGAAGGGATTCACCGGGGCCGTCACAGACCTGGCTTTCGCCCACCTCGACTCCTCTCTTTTGGGTTGTGTGGATGAGGCGGGCAACCTGATGGTCTGGCAGCTTACGCTCACTGAAAGCAAAATACTGTATCCTGAAATGTGGAAAGAGTAGAACAGTCGTTCATAGCTCAGACCAGCAGGGTTTGAATGGATGACATCTAATTTGTTACAGCTAAACTTTTAGTTTTGTCCTAAAGTTAATCTTTACTCCTGCATTTGTAACAGTTAAGATGGATATTTCCACATACCCTCTTCTACAATTTTCCTTAACCTAGATCCAAACAGGGATCAGATAATGGTTCATATTCAACGGCCTGAAGACACTCCACTGAACTCCCACAGGCGGCTCATCTGGTGCCCGTTCATCCTGGATGACAGCGAGGAGAACCAGGACGACATCAGCCAGACTTTGGCTCTTTTACATGAAGACAGGGTATCTGTGTTTTACACCAAACTTCTAACAACAGCCCAAATCAGAAATCCTGCCTCTGAGGAGCGATCCATCCAACAGTGGATTTAGAGGACGTCGGTTACACACGCTTTTAAAAAAATTCAGAAAGTGAATTTGAAGATTACAGTCCTTAAATAAACCCTTTAGATCAAGCGTTGGCATTCTCAAAGCTTTCCAAAAAATAGACCGACTTGAGAGTTTGCAGTTTGCATCCATGTGTCAGAAGAAAATGAACACCTTGCTTCAAGTTAAACTAATCACCTTCTTTTTTTTTCTTCAACTTTCCCTCTTCTAGGCTGAAGTCTGGGACCTTGAGGTATTGAGAGCCAATAACAGCATTTGGCCTGTCGACGCCACGGAACTGAAAGAAGGCCTCATCACAGTGAAAGGACATAACCAGGTATGTGGATTTCACATTGTAGCGTTTAGATGAAGTATCTGTGCTTCTAAGCAGTAATATTTCATCTGTGGGGTTTCCTGTTGGCATCAGTACTTTTAACTCTACAGGCTGCAGTGGTCAGACATTAAAAGTTTAGACCTTTTGGTTTAAGAGGATAAGTAAATGCTCTTGCTTGGATTTTTTTAATATTGGAAACTTGTAGAATTTTCCCTTTTAGTCCATCCCTCTTTAGATAAGGTACTCTATATTTAAATAAGAAATTCAGGGAAAGTATAAAAGCCAAGATGAATTATTATAAAAATGTAGCTGTACAGAAAAGTAAGGCGATACCTGTAGTGATCCGAACCCAGCTTCCATCAGTTGGATTTGTAGTTTGGTACATATACACTCTGTAAATGCCATGAAGGTTGGTGGAAGTGGACCAGTATGGGTAATTTGTCAGAAGACCTACGTAAAACTTACTGTTTGTTGTTGAAATATACATTTATGACCTGTTTAAATCTGCACCCATTCTCTGCAACTTTCCATTTGCGGTTGAATAGTTATGACTAAATATGGGAGCCCGCAAGGCCACAAAACTAGAGTATCATTTTTAACAAAGACTGATGATTAACAGACATTTCAATGATTATTTGGTCTGTAAAGTTACCATCTATGGTTCTGTAATGCATGAAGGGTTTGAATAACAGTGAAGGTTGATGAGTTTAGTATATATGCTTCTATTCCATAATACAAGAAAATATTTTTATTCTTATAAGGTTGCCTGTAAACATGTAGATTTTGTCCTCAGAAGATAAGATTTTATCTTTACAGGGACATAGAAGGAATGTGTTTCTTTGATAGTTAAGTTTGTTTGAACAATAACGTCCATATTGTTCAGGGTTTATTGATGTTAACGGTTCAGTGTTGGTTAGTTTGGAACACAGCAGAAACCACGTCCCCTCTGTTGATTTGTTTGTCCAGACTACAAAGACACGGTATGAACTTTAATGTTTATCATCATATTTTACGCTATGATCGCTGTCCTCTTTGTTGAAGGATCATTTAGTTTGGACTCAAATTTGTTGCTACAAAAACACAAATACTTTATTGAAAGGAGTGAGATGGTGAGCTTTATTTTCTGCAACATTTGATCAGTTTCTTAAACTTGTCGTTATACGTGTGCTGCTGCAGCGAGTCAGTGAAGGCGCCCTGTCCCCTGATGGAACTGTGTTAGCCACAGCTAGCCATGACGGATACATCAAGTTCTGGCAGATTTACATAGAAGGTGGACAAGACAAGCCGAGGTATGGGAATAGGATCCCTGGTGTTCTGAAATGTTTTGCTTGTTCTTTATATTTTGTAGCAGTATTAGTGCCCTCCCACTTAAAATTTGTGCTCATGCTCTGTTATCCAGGTGTCTTCATGAGTTACGGCCTCATGGAGGACGTCCACTCTCCTGTCTTCTCTTCTGTGACAACCATAAGCGGCAGGATCCAGAGTCAGTTCATTCAGACTTTAATATCCGAGGCATTCTGTTTAGCCATTCAATGTTTACACATTTTCTCCTCCATGTTGTTCTTTTCTGTGTGAAGGGTTCCTTTCTGGAGGTTTTTGATAACTGGAGCGGACCAGAACCAGGAGTTAAAGATGTGGTGCACCGTCTCCTGGACCTGCCTGCAGACCATCAGGTAGCCTGAACAGATGGACACATGTTTATTTCCTAAGGGTTGGTGATCATCTGCTGGGCAAAGAGAGATTACATTTCCTTGTTTCTCTTTGCAACGTCTCAATCCTTCCTCACATATGCTAATCCCCTGTCTTCTTGGTTTTCTTCTAGGTTTTCTCCAGATCCATTTAACTCAACCGTTCTGCCAAGTCTCAAGGCCAGTTTAGATCTTTCTGCTGAATACTTGATCCTCACTGATGTGCAAAGAAAGGTGAGTAGTCAGAGGTTTTTAATTTAGCTCTATGGAGCCTCTCTCTTTATGTAGGCATGTCAGGACTGAGAGAACCTGATATTATTTTAAAAAGAGCTGAAGCTCTTAACTGTGCAGATTAGGTTCTAAAAGAGCCACTTTGAGCTAAAATAATTGTGCCTCATGATGGATTCCTATCATTGTCCTTCAGGTCCTTTATGTGATGGAGCTAAGGCAGGACCTGGAGAACGGTAAAGCCAATTTTACGGCTGTGTCGGAGTTCCTGCTCACTCACCCTGTGCTTAGCTTCGGGGTACGAGATGTCACCCACAGCCGACTGAGACACACTGAGGTGCTCACAGCCGAGGAGGAGAGCGAGAGCATGTCAACAGGTAATTCATGAGCGCCCCTTGAACTGGACTCGTAACTTCAGTGAAAAATAAGCTGATGGGTCTGGTTTGGTGTCCAAATTTCAACTGTACTAAATGCAGATGATCACAGGGCGGTTTGGTTGAGCCAACAAGCTAAATAACATGGATTTACGTTATGAATTCTTTTACATTTGAAGCAACTTTCTGTGGCCCTGAAAGCGTCTTTGTTTGTATTGTTGGCTAAAAGTTCCTTCTTAATTTCAACCCACCAAAACTAATAGAGCTAAAATGACAGGGATAGGTTGTTTTAAACACCAACACTCAGTTGTTCGGATCTAACCTGTTTTCTATGCTTTCTCCACTAGAGGGCACTCAAGGTCCCGCCGAGTCCAAATCTGGGATCCAAATTAAACTCTACTGCGTTCACACAAAGTACGTTTTCTCTCATTTTCAGGATGCATTTAACTTGAGTGAAACGGATTAAATCAGAATTTTGAAAAAGGTTAAAGTTGTGCCTAATTTTATTTCCTAATAAGTTTGTTTAAATGCTCGCCAAGATTTATTATTAACCCAGAACCTGTTAGCGACTATTTCTTATAAAAGCCAAAGTGTTTCTGAAGTACAGTGAAACATGTCAGAGGATTGCTGTGGAAGCAGAAGTTACGAACACTAACTTTCCCTGCATCAGTCTGTTGACTCTGTATTTCTGACTGGATATTGTGTTTAGTTTCAGCTCTCGCCCTGAAGGAAAACGTATCGGAGACATTCTTTAGCTTAGATTAGCCCCTTTCTTCTGACTACCTCTCTTGCTTACACCCTAACAGAATCGGATGTTACCCAGGAGTAAAATATTTTATCAATTTCTGTTTCATTTTAAAGGTCTAAGCTCTGAGTTGTTTGGGTGAATAGCAACCAGTCAGTTTGGGTCTGTTATTTTAATGCTTATTGGTTTAGAAATCCTTAGTTAAAAAAATAAATAGACGGTCTTTTCATTGAATCATAGCTGGCCTTAATTTTCTATTTGCATGTTATGTTTTAGGAGTCTGCAGAACGTCCAGATCTGGTTTCAGCCCCATGCAGGTTTCAACACGTCCGGCTTTCTTCCTCACTCTGACTCACAAGATGGTTTTGGTAAACGAACATTATTTGGTTGGGTTTTAGTTAAAGTCCACTTAACTCTTGCTTAGTGATGTTTAAGAATAAGATTGATATGGTTTATTGCTAATGTTATAATTCACTTAAGGTGCACAGCTCAGTGAGGGGAGCTTTGTAGCTTGATGCATCTTTTAATAGAACAAACGTAAAATGAATATTTATTTAGTAGCTTCTGTGAACAAGAATCAAATGTGCTTCAGATTGTCCAGTTGTCTCAGACAAACTCACAGATGTTTCTGTTGACTTGACAAAATTAAACCTTTAAAGAAATTACTCAAGAGTGAAAAAGCTGCTCCAGAACAAAGTAACTGATCTGCTTACTATGCATGATCACAACAGATTGAATATTTTACACAATGATGTAAAATTGAACAATGATGCGGCAGGATGTAATGGAGTTGAAATGAAAGCTTTGTGAACAGTTAAACGGAGCCGACTTCTAGGAGAAGCGATCTGTTGTCATGTCTCATGATTATTTAATACAAATACACTTTAAATGACACTTCATAATGTATATGTATTAAATAGCCATGAGGCATGACAGCAGAGTTTCACAGAAATTGTAATCTGACGGGTTCGCTTCCCCTAGAAGTCGGCCCCGTTTAACCGTTTATGAAGCCTTTTATACAACTCCATTACATCCTGCCACATCATGAGGACACTTCACTGGCCCCAGCCATATTAAAACAATGTTCCAGATAAAAGCTCGGAGAACTCGCCGTCCTCATTTCCTTCCCAAATCTTTTATGTACAGAATGAACATAGCTGTATATTCTGACAGAACAACCGTCCTAATTAGATAAAACTGCTTAGAACAGTCAACATCACAGGCAAGTGATGTTAGTTTAACAGACTCATACATGATCAATAAAAGTAACCCTAACGCTCGTAAATTATTATTTTTTTTAATTAACAGCATAGATCTGAATTCCCTCAGCTCGTCTGGACCTCCTCCTCAGGTCCTGTTTGTTGTGCAGGATCCCCCCCTCTCTCTCTGAATAAAGCTGCCATATAAGAGTTAGGAAAATGTCTTCTCTATGACTGGCTTGGTGCACTGAGGTAAACCGAGCCTCTGAGGAACTTGAATACTGATGGTAACAAGAAATATAAATCTAACTTTAAGTATTTCACACCTAAAACATCCTAATGATTGGGGACAACTATTCAGACGAAATTCTGTAAGATTCCCACAGTTGGAAATCTGCTAAAAGAATAGAAAAGTTTTCCAATAATCGTTTTCTTCGTTATCAGACTGGTTAACCGCGTCTGCCCAGCCTTGCAGTTTTAATCATACTTGGTACCTAATGTTCCCAGCAGGGTTTTCAGACCATCTCACAGACCAGAGCTCCGACAAGGACTCTGGAAGTGGCTCACAGACCGACCTCAGAAAGATCCCCCCCCTCCCTGCTCCTTCTGACTTCCTGTCCAACTCGGGACCCAGCAGTGGACCGATGCCCAAGCTGATGACCCCTGATGCCTTCATGACACCAAGCACCTCCGTATGATTTTTAGTTTTTGTTTAATGGTTTTAATAAAGTAATAAGTCCAAACTTCTAGAAGGTTATTAGTGATTTTTTTACAGGATAAAATGTCTTGTCACTGTTTAGGTTCCTGCATCTCCTGGTAGTAGCGCCAGCAGCCTGACTATTGTTACAGCCACCAGCAGCAACTCTGACTCAACAAACAGGTGAGCTTCTCTGTCAGGATGTAGCTTTTAAATCTTACTTGCTGCTGTTATTCATTAGCAAATGTAGCTAGTTTACAATGAATTCCGATTTCTTCTTGTCTTTGTTTCTGTGCAGAGCTATAGAAGATGTTACTCAGAGCCCCAGCAGAGGAGACAACAGCAGCAGTAGTTTGGGGCTCTCTGTCTCCACCAACAGCCCAAGAGCAGCTTCTGCAGTGCTGCTGCCTGGACTAGAGAGCCTGCAGGTACGACGTGACGCAGGCTTTAACATCTTACCAAAACGTAGTTCCTCAAAGAAATTAAAAAAGAAGATTCTGATACTGATGATAAATCTGTTTTTTAAGGGATGATTTTTTTTTCTTCCCCCATATGTTCTGACTTGCTACATACTATTTTCTGCACTAAATCCTGACTGATGGTGACCCATTATTTATGCCCCAAGTCGATCCCACTCTGTCGGCTCCAGTATTCAGATCTGCGGAGCTTCCAGATCATTTTAACGCTCTGATCTTTCAGCCACTTCATGGCTTCAGCCCTGCGATGGACACCGATATTATGCTGGGAAAATATCCTTGATAGTTGGGAAAAATTCCCGTTGGGACGTTTTGATCCAGCTCTTTAAAGCATGGCGGTTTTCTCTGACAGTTTGTTGCAGCTTTCTGCCGAAACATGTGGCAGTGCTTGTTTTCTTCTCTCAAACAATCAGCACTAAATGATGTCAGTCTTTGATTGTTTTTTTTTTTTTTTAAATCTTTCTTCATTTCCAGGCTCTTGCATCCCCCAGCGGCCCCCTGGCTCTCGAATCGCCTCACGTCCCAGATTCTCCCCTGCTGCCTCCCTTAGCCTCCCCCACCAGGGCCCGCTCTCCAGACGTCATCTCCTCCGCTTCCACTGTGATGTCCCAGGACATGCCAGAGATCGCCACACAGACTCTGCAGCACCAGCGCACTCACGGCTTGGAGGCCTTAACTCTTCCTGCTCTCCAGACAGACAGCATGGCCTCTGCTGCTTGTGCTCTGCACCTCCTGACATCTCCTCGCTCTGCCAACAACAACGGGTATGAGCAGCGATTCTTTTAACAATCTTCAGCTGTTCTCGCTTAATTTACTGTAATAAATCACAACCGGTCTCTTTTTCCCTGTCGTAGTTTGTTGCCCCTCGAACTCGGAGGCGCCGAAGGGTCACCGATCGGGCCAACAGAGTCCGAGTCCAGAATGGGTAATAAGCCATCCCTTTTGGAGAACACGTTGTCGCAGGAGAACTCCGGCGCCAGTGGAGGGTCATTAGATGGCAGTGTGAGCCACACATCATGGCCGGCAGCCCCAGACATCACCAGGGAAACCAGAAACAGCCTCAGGGACAACGGGTTGGGAGACTGGTCAGTAAACACACTTCAAAGCAGTTTACGGTTTTCTTTGCTTTTGATAAAAAGTCACGAGTTCAGGTTATAGAGGAAGCATGCTGCTCAATAAATACTTATCTTTTCATTATGGATGTCCCGATCTGATATTAATATCGGATATTGGTCTGATATTAGCCAAGAAAGTAATATCAGATTTCATTAGCCAGCATCTAAAATCTCCAACATTTTCATTCTAATAGAAAATCTCTGCTTCTGTTGAGTTTCTGTGACTAATGATTAGTTTTATATCAGTCAGTTGTTTTCCTATCTTTTGTTCTTGACTTACATTTTATTAATACTACTTTATCAAGCCTTTTCTAACATCCTTCAGTATAAAATAAGTAATAAAAGCTGCTAGGATTTGTGCTAAAATCGCATCGTGGCCAAGATCCGTATCGGGCAATTTTTAAAGGCTGCAATATTGGTATCGTATTGGAAATGAAAAAGTCGTATCACGACATCCCTACATTTCATTAATGATAAACAAACCAAGGATCTTCCTAATGAGGTTGAAGGTTCAGATCCAGTTCTGAATCCCACTTCTGAACATGTGGTGTCGTCCAGTTACTACCTCAATGTTTCAACCTTTAATGTTAGAAACTTAAGATAACGCAGCTTTTTTTATTCCCATTTGATTGCCTGAACTTTTTGCGGGCTCATTGTCTGGATCAGTCCTGGAGTTTCTGTCTCTCTTGTTATTTTTACAAACTGTTCATCAGCCTGCAAGTGTTTTTCTTTTGTCCTTCCACCCTCAGATTTTTTAATGACTCTCTGACAATACGGCGAGATGTTAAAATATTAGGAGTAAACTTGATAAAACTGGTAAACCGTAGATCAACACAGCTTTAAAAAGATTAGGATCGAGTCAGGCTTATTGGAAGGAAACATGAACAATTTTACAAAATCTAAATCAATTTTATTTTGCTTAACAACAGAATCATTGTTCAGTTGTTTTATTGAATCTATCTTTTATAGTTCGAGGGAGGAGTCCAGTGAGCGCCGTTTGAGCTCTCCCTACCACCTCCGCTCCTACCACCTCACCCCGAACGACGGTCAGGACGTTGGTGCCGACCAGAGGTAGCATTCATCATTAAATGAACTTGGTTTTATTCACCGATCATCAGATGATTCCAGAGATTTTTGCCCCTTCTGTTGGCCTTCAGTGATCCCGATGATGAGATTTCCAGTCTGGCTTCATCCTCTGGGAACTGTGGCTCTCGCTCCTCCCACAGGATAGCAGTCAAAGACTGGAAGAGCTCCCCACGAGGCTCGCCCAAACTAAAGAGGAAAATCAAGAAAGATGATGGGTATGTTTTGACTTCAGAATAAAAACTGAGCATAAAAACTAAAGTAGTTTATGTCTGTTTGAGTATTTCTTATTTGAAGTCTGCTTCTTTCTCTTTAAGCTGCTGTAAAAAGAATTAGAAAAAAAAATATTGAAGAGTCACTTAAAGTCTTTTGTTTTGGTTTCATATTTTGATGTTGATGCGAAACATTGCGCCTATTGGTAAATCTTTGTTGTTGTTTCTCCCGTTTACAGTGAATCTTCTCAGCCCAGACACATGGATGCTGGTCAGGTAACATACCGACAACCTTTTAATGCTGCTCTGTCCCAGTTTGATGAACGCAGCTACTGTTTACAAACCAAACCTCAACACTGCTGAAACATCCAGTTGACGGTTTATCTCTCGCTCTAGTTAGGATGCTCTATTCACTGTGCTTTCTTTCAGATGACATTAGTCCAAAAACTTATTTCCCTTAGAAATAATATAAAGGTGGAGTTTATACTTACAGCAGTTAAATGTTGAATTAAATTGTGGGCATCATAACCAGAAGTAAATATTTTTATATTTCAGAACTGTCTGAATCTCTAAAAACATTTACTTCTATATTATATTTGTTCTTTTCTAGGAAAACAAACACTTTCATGCTTAACTACTCTTTATGTTCTGTGGATTTATCATTGTTTTAAAAAATGAATCATTTTGGTGAGAAAGTTGTAGCTATGACAAGTTTTTTATTCCCTGGGATGATCTGGGAGTCAAACAAGGATTATAAGATTGGTCATGTTGCAGCAGGTGCTTGTCTAAACTGAAAAGTTAGGAAGGACAGATTTATTTTAATTATAAACGGTATAATTGGATCTGCTAAAGATGAAGCCATGATGTCTTTTGTAGAAAGTTAGTTAATATTTTACTAATGGTCCACACCATGTAGTAATCTGCTTCAGAGACGACGTGAAGACCTGCTGCAGATGTATCTGTTCACGACATCAGTGCCTTGTTGTTTTTATATCCCTCATTTCTCTGGATTTCCAGTTTAATCTTAGTTCTGCTCCGTTTCTTTGTAAGGAAGACGAGTGTGGACTGTGGATTTGTCACTTTGAGTTGCCTTTGGTGTGTTTGCTCTATTTTTTGCCTTTTGTTTTCTGCCTGCAGTTTAATGCAGAGGCTCAGGATGAGATGTTGATGCTGCTGCGCACCCAGCAGAGAGAGTTAACTGAACTGTGGTCACTGGTGGAGACCATGCCGAGTACCATTATGGCTCAGGTGGAGCGCGTCCTGATGAAGCACCAGGAGCAGGAGCGTATCCTTCATTCAGTTACTTCTCACATTCACTTCTCATCAAACATTTCCTTTTCCTCCCCCTCACATAAAATCTGCTGCAATATGTAATTATGTATTATGTAAATACTCAAACTTGTTAAGCCTTGACCCTTCCTGACCTCAGAGCGCAGACTGGACCGTGTTCTGGCAGAGAGTCAGAACCACCAGCAGCAGCTTCAGGAGCAGCTTACCCAGCAGCTGAGCAACGCCCTCAGCTCAGCGCTGACAAACAGAATGGACAAGGTGCTACGAGACGAGCTAAAGAAAACCGTCCCCCAGAGTAAGCAAACATACACAACAGATCACTCACACACACACACATATATATCTATATATCTATATATATATAGATATATAGATATATAGATATATAGATATATATATCTATATATATATATATATATATAGATATATATATATATATGTATATAAAATCCAGGATTTTTATTATATTATATGCTTCGTACTTTCTTTAAACTCTGACAGACTTAATCTTTTTATAAACCACAAACCTTCACTGTGTTACACGTTACTGTGTTTAGCACCTGATTATAGGGCGCAAGTTTTATATACAATCCACACAAGCATACAAGTTGTATTTAAAAATAGATTGGGAGCAAAACTGAGTTTGTTTGTGCTTTATTTAAGTATCGATTACAAAGTAAATTAATATACATGGTTAAACAGAGGGAGAACTCACCGGGATGTCGAAAGTGAGCGGCACCTCGTCCATATTAGCGTTGTTGCTGGGCTGGATGTGTTTATTGGTGATGTTTGCTGCAGTAGGAGCGGAAGATGGCCAGCTTTTCATTATAATCCGCTGGAAGTTGCTGCACTACCGTACTCCTGGTCCGGATGGGAAAATGGCACCGTTTCATGAAACGAAAGCACCAAGAAAGCACCTCCTTGGAAATGTTTGATTTTCATTTCTTCTGCTGGCGTCGCCGCTTTAAGTCGAATGGTGACACGGTGAATGGTGAAACGCTTCTCCCACTCGTTCTCTGCTCGACCATCCACTGCTCGATTCTTTCCTCCACCTCGGGGCACCTCACCTTATTTTTCGCGGCCTTGAGTTTAAACTGTGCTTCATAAGAAAACACTTCAGGGAGATTTTAAATGCTTTTATAATTATGACAATATCATCATTTATCAGTGATGTCACATAAGGAATCGGTATTTTTGAGACTTGGATATTCTCCAAGTGCTTGTTTTCACAGTGGCAGGGGGCTGCTCAGATAGCAGACCCCATTGGAATGACTTAAAGATGCATGGATCAAGTGAAATGCCGTTTTGCATTTAAACATAGTTAAAAGCTATAAAAAATAAATTGAGATTGCCCCTCTAAAAATGTGAGGATTTCATCATTTTTTTGCGTCAAGTAAAAATGTGTAAATATCTGGTTTAACGTGAAGAAGTCATTTCCAAATCGGGATGTTGTCGAAGCAGCTGGAAGGTGTTGCTGAGGAGAACGATGTCTGGGTTTTCTCACGGCGGCGAGAGGAACCATTAAGCTCGGGTCAGATAATAAACTCCCACCAAGAAGAATCTGAAAGAAACACGTTTGGTCGTTGTTAAGCTGCTTTTTAGGCTTTTGTTTTGTCATTTTGAAATGTTCAGAGTGGAAGCGCAGAGCAGGATGTGCATCAATAAATGATGATGTTATTTAATGCTTGAGATAATTCTGAGCAGAAGTAAAATTAAATATAGCAAAGACCGCTGAGGTGTGTTGATGTCAGACTAAAACACTGCCGTCTCCGGGGAGACGCTTCCCTGCCTCGGCTTCTTCAGCCTTACATTCAGACAAGAAGGTTTTCCTCTTCTATCTTTGTTCTCCACGGCAGCGCTTGTCTAATTATAGAAATGTTCTTGATAATCTGTCTCCCTATTTTGTTTACATTTTTTTTTTAGCAATTTCTAAGAGTCTGGAACCTGCGACGGGGCAGCTGAACAACACCATTGTAGCTAAACTGGCTGCAGTGGAGGTCACCCTGAAAGACAACGTCATCAAGGTGGTCAAATCCAAGGTAGGGGTCCAAATTTTATTATGTTTTTTTTCTCCTGTTTCTAATCTCTCTGCGTTTGACTCCAATGCGTGCTTCCTTTTTTAGAACACTACAGATGCCATCGGTCGAGCCGTGTCCGACAGCATGCAGGGGCTCATGCAGGCTGCCTACAAAGATGCCTTCCAGAGCACCGTGCTGCCAGTCTTTGAGAGAGGCTGCCAGTCCATGTTTCAGCAAATCAACGACAGCTTCAAGCAGGGAACACAAGAATGTAAGACATCAGAGATCCCCTTGAAAAACTCACACTTTACACAACATTATTACTCTTATGGCCAAAGTGCTTTATGAGGGCATCGTTTTTAATCAGAAAATCAAATGAAAAAAAAATGCATCCATTTTTGGTGTTAATCATGTTTAGTTACTT